>JAGFMK010000239.1:0-47419 GCA_021030975.1 Lichenothelia convexa
CCGCCCCCGCCCCCGCCCTACAGCCACCGCAACGGCCGCCGAATCGATAAGGAAACGAGTCTGACTAAACTTGACTTCAAGTCATCCGGAGACGTCACATGCTCATCAAGAGGCTTCACTTTGATATTTGCACCGTTGACTTTGCACATACTTACCGCCTTCAAGTCAGTCACTTCAGAGCGCCTTTCTCACCTTCCTTTACTCAGTTTGGCTTCTCCATCACCTTTCACTCCCGGGCACTCCTTCAACGTGCAACACCATGGATGCCTCTTCGCCTACTACATAGATTGTTGATCCAGACCGCTACAGGCATTCCAATTAATGCGCCGATGTGACTGTTACCTGACTGCTTAGCCAGTCTTCGTCCGTCCTCTTCACGTGAGCGGGCAGACAGTGAAGGCAACATGAACCCTGCTCATTTACTCAATCCAAGGGCTTCCTTTAAACTCAAGGGTACCTTCTATCCTCTTTAGACATCCTCACCTGCACCTTTTGTCACATCTACAGAATTACAGAAGGAATTTCATGAAAGTTCTGCAACATCTTCTCCTGCTCCCATACCTACTACACTCAACATGACCAGCTCGGCTGATTCAGCACAATCTGATCTAACGAGCTCTGAAGGCTCTCAACAGAATCCTCAAGTCAACGGAACTGTCGCTGCACGTCTCACTCCGAAGTACGACCCAAAAGCCCTTCTTAACCCGAAGGCCGCCGCGACCAAGAAGTCTAAGGCCAGTGATGGTGAGCTAACCCCATCTACACAGCCAAACGGCAACAGCACGCTCTCAACAACATCACTCATGGCACAATCGAATGGCCTTGAAGATGGACGGTCACAACAAGAGCCTAAGTGGGGTAACATGATCGAACGTGTGCACAATGTCGGCAACCGTGAAGACGAGCCGCGGAAGAAGACAAAGCTCAAGCATGATGAGGAAGAAGATGAGGATAAGAAGAAGGCAGTCTTCTCAGGCGGTGGTGCCGGCCGCGGCTCAGAGATAGGCTCTTACCTGAAGCAAAAGCGAGATGAGGGTACAAAAGACGCTGGACCGGCCAACTCAGTCGTAGATCTCACCGCAGACGGTGACGAAGATTTGGCAGTACTCAAAGACACCGGCGATCGTCAAGTGTGCCTTGGAAAGATACAGGAAGCGAAAGTTGCCGCGCACAGAATTCCAAGCCAGAGGATCGGCGGTTTCCAAGGCTCTTCAGGACAGTGGCCTGTAATGAAGGTCACGCTGTCTCGAAGAGGCGGCAGCAGCATTATTGCTGTTATCGACCCTTGCGGAAACGACTTCGGAAATGTTGATGTACGCACCGCCGTAGCACTAGCTCCGCTCATGGATGCCGCACATCACAACAAAATGCGAGTTCAGGCAAGGCTGGAGATGCGGAAGCGACATCCTGGCCAGGTACCTGGTCAACCAGTTTCCGAGTACTATCCGCTGAGTATCATTCTATATGCTCCAAGGAAGATGGCAGATGGTATTGGCCGTTACCTCAGTCAAAGGCAGGTTTGGCTTCGTGCTCCTATTGGGGCCGACCGCAACATAGAGATTTACAATCCCCATGCGCCTCCGTCAGCGCGTGCCAATGGCATCAGCATTTCAGGCCTTAGTACTAGCAACCAGGTCGCTTACAATGCTCGTACCAAGGAAGAAGTGCGCAGTGATGTGTTCAATATGTTTGACTCCCTCAAGCATTCTGACACATTGTCGGAGACTGAGCCGGACCCGCGTATCATAACGCCCTTACTACACCACCAGAAGCAAGGACTAACTTTTATGATTGCGCGCGAGGGTGATACGGAGGTTGACGATGACGACGATGAGGCTGAAGAGGATGAGAGCTCACTCTGGAAGCCCGAGGTCTTGCCTAATGGTCTACGTGTCTACACCCATGTCCTCACTGGTGAAACTGAAAGAGTGAAACCCCCTCCGTCTTTAGGTGGAATTCTCGCAGACATGATGGGCTTGGGCAAGACCCTAAGTATTCTGGCACTAGTCGTTCGTTCGCTTGACAAGTCTCGCAAGTGGCTAAAGCAGAAGCCACCGCAGCGGCACGCTCATGGAGAGATTCCGCTGAAACGAAACGCTGCAACAACCTTGCTGATATGTCCTCTGAGCACTGTCGCAAATTGGGAAGAGCAGATTAAGGCTCATGTCGAAGATGGCACACTATCCTATCACATCTACCATGGCGGCAACCGCACGAAAGACGTCGACGAACTATCGAGGTACAAACTAGTCATTACTACCTACAGCATTGTCGCATCAGAGTTCAGCAGAGACCCTACCAACAGCCCCTTGCAGCAAATCAATTGGTTTCGGATAGTACTTGATGAGGCTCACATGATTCGAGAACAGTCGACTCTGCAGTCGAAAGCAGCATGCGCACTTTCTGGGCAAAGACGTTGGGCAGTTACCGGCACGCCAGTCCAAAATAGATTGGATGATCTTGGGGCTCTGATCAAGTTCCTGCGCATCAAGCCTTTCGACGAGAAGGGACACTTTGCGCAGTACATACTCGCGCCGTTCAAGAACGCCGATCCAGAGATACTGCCGAAGCTACGAGTCCTTGTGGATAGCATCACTCTGCGGCGGCTGAAAGACAGGATCGATCTGCCGAAGAGAGACGAATTCATTGTCGAACTTGAGTTTACTGATGCTGAGCGTGGACTGTACGAATGGTTCGCTCGATACTCTGATCAAAGAGTGCAGGCTGTCACCGGTAGTAGTAAGAATTCGAAGCTTGGCGCCAGAGTCTATGCACATATTCTCCGAGCCATTCTCCGCTTGCGTCTGATATGTGCCCATGGCCAAGAGTTACTCGGCGATGAAGATATGAAATTGCTAGATGGATACACTCAAAGCACGGCGATTGACCTGGAAGATGAGGATGAAGACAAGCCAGTCCTATCGCAAAAGGAGGTCTTCGATATGTTGCATCTTCTCAAGGAGTCAGACATGGATCTTTGTGCCCGATGCAACAACAGGATTGGACCAAAGGAAAACCCATCAGAAGATTCCTCTGGCGATACGGACGAGATCATTGGTTACATGCTACCATGTTTACAGATCTTCTGCCTGAACTGCATCGGAGAGGTGAAACAGATGATATCGGAAAGAAAGACCCCGGACAACTTTGTCAGTTGTCCACTGTGTACTCAGTACGTCAAGGCAGTGTTTTACGAGATTTGGCAGAGCAAGGTCGAGGAGGATGATGAGGCGCGGGAAAGAGCGCGAGAGAATCCAAGACTCATCAAGCAGATCTCGCGCTACGGTGGTCCACACACCAAGACCAGGGCTTTGATTCAGGACTTGAATTTGAACAGAGAGTGGAGTGACGCACATCCGGATGAGCCTCCTATCAAAAGGTACGCAACAGCCTCTACTGCTACCTCTCAATTTCTCGTGACTGCAGACTGACTGTTAATCTTCCACAGTGTGGTCTTCTCCGCTTGGACAACCCATCTGGATCTAATTCAAGTCGCTCTTGAAGACGCACACATACCCTACGTCCGTCTCGATGGCAAGATGACCCGCGTCAAACGCTCCGTCTCCCTCAACACGTTTCGCGACAACCCAAGCGTCCCCGTCATCCTAGTCTCGCTCATGGCGGGTGGTCTGGGTCTCAATCTTACAACTGCGTCTCGTGTATTCGTGATGGAACCGCAGTTCAACCCTGCGGCCGAGCAGCAAGCCATAGAGCGCGTGCATCGGCTGGGACAGAAGCGAGACGTTGTCATTAAGAGATTCATCATGAAGAATAGTTTTGAAGAGAAGATGTTGGTGTTGCAGAACAAGAAGAAGACTCTAGCGGATCTGAGCCTTGATAGGTCGAGCATGAGTAAGTTCGATAGGGAGGATGCGGCGAAGAAGAAGCTCGAGGAGTTGAGGAGTCTATTCAAATAGAAGGGTTTGGATGGATGTTGGGCGAAAGAGCGTGCGGTTCACGGCTGGCTGAGAAGCTTATGTGCATCGCTGCTGCGCAGCTCTCAGCGATGCAAGCCAAGGGATGGAGGCAATACTGGATTGGCCAAGTGTTTCTGCAGGTTGCTTTGATTTTCTGGGACAGGTTCAGGTGCTGGGTTCGATGGACGTGTTCATCACTTGAGCTTAGCGGTGGTGTTTCTGGCGAGGAAGGAAACTGCTTTTAGAGATACCCCTGAGTTTGATGCTTTGGCAGTCAGATCTGACATGGCTTTTGGTGTGGCACGGATATGCGGTAGCATACTCATACAGCGGAACGTTGATACTGCTTAAGGCACTTAGAGGCGCTTTGTGCATAGCTTGCACTACATAGAATCAATGATAATTGACAGTTTGAACAAGTCATACTGATTCCTTCGACAGCGTTTCACTCGCAAAAACCCATGCCTGTGCACAGCGCTCTAATTACAATGAAAGTCTGCTCCGTTCGTTCCTCACGCCATGAGCTGAGATGACGATTCTCAAAATACGCCAGACCATGCCTCTTCCGACATGAAACATTGAATATACACATCTCCTCCTATCCCCCAATCTATGCAATTACCTCCCCAGGATCAATATACACAGGTTCCCACTCCTTGCTCTTTCCCCGCTCCCCTCCACCAGTCCTCTCCTCCACATCACTCGGCACCCTCCCCACATCCGCCGGGCTATAAAGATACCACCCCCTCAACGCCGCACTCGCCGCCCTCGTCCTCGCCTCATCCAAACTCCCTCCCGCGCCCTCCCCCAGCTTATCGCTCCCGCTATACACGCCCACCACAAACACAGGATGTCTGCTCAGCCGTCCAGTCTCAGAGTCGAGCCGCGCGACGGGCGCTTCGAACCCTTCCCGCGCGCACAACCGCGATAAGTCGAAGGTGGGCCGCTTGAAGTCGAAGAGTGTAGAGAGGTCCAGCTTGCGCGACTCGATGTGCGCTTTGTAGAAGGCTTTGGCGGCGGCGCGGCCGGAGTGGAGGTACACTGCGCCGGCGACGGCGTGGACGAAGGTCTTAGAGGCGGATTCGAGGGTCGTGCCAGGGTTGGGCGCTGGGATGTTGGAACCGGAGGTAGAGGTGGAGTCGGTGTCGGTGTCGCCTTCAACGGATATGCCGTGGGCGGTGAGATCCGGGCGGCTTTGGGGGATAGGGGTAGGAGCGTGCGTGTGCACGTCGCCGAAGGGGTCGTCGTAGACTATCCGAGAACTCAGGCCGCGCCGCCAGCTGGGGGATTTGTCTGGGCGGTTGCTTGCGCTGGGTGTTGTTGTGGGGAGGTCGGCGCCAGGCGGGAGACGCTTGAATTGGAGGAGGCCGGGGTCGACTTCACCCCCGGGTTCTGCGGCGGGCTCGACGCCCCATTCTTGCCGGATGGCGGCGAGGGTTTTGCTGCCGCAGTAGGCGTACTGCGCTGCGAAGAGGATGGAGAGGGGGAGGCGGGGGAAGGTGCACAGGAGGTATTCGGCGGTGTGGTGGGAGAGGATGTCGGAGCCTAGGGATGCGAGGGAGGCGTTGTTGAAGGAGGGCTTTGGGTCAGCGGTGCGGTCGACGAGGCATCGGGCTAGTGTTTGGAGCGGTAGTAGGGGCGATAGTGAGAGCCGGGCGTGGAGCGCAGCGAGTTTGGCAGAGGATAGAGCGGCCGAAGGCGGTGGAGAGGGCAGTTGTTCGAGAGGAAGCGGAGATGGCGGAAGAGGGTCAAGGGGTGCTTGAAGTACAGCAGCAGTTGACTGGTTTCGAACTCTCGGCCGATGTCTTTGGTGGTTATGAGGTTGGAGGAGGATGGACCGGGGGCATCGTGATTGCGGATGGTGAACTCGAGGACGGAGCAATTGGCTGCCCCAGCACCCTGCTCGTATGCGTCTCATCAACAGTCCTGCTGCTTCCTCCTTTTCTTAACTTGTGACGATTCCCTGCGGGGGCAGCGACGAGGCTGGAGAAAGCTTCCTTGAGTCCTCCTCGTGCCGTCAAAAATTCGAGATGCAGGTCTTAGACATCAAGACCCTGGAACATGGGTTTTGAAGATTGATTATGTCAGCAGCTTTACGTGCAACGACTGTCAACCTCACCACGATCATCGCCAGCTAACGGGCGTCCATCTGCTGCTCCAATGGACAAAAAGCACATCCCCCCAGACTCCTTAGCCGATAGCATAAAGAAAGGAGCCTCTATAGAGCACAGCGCTGGCGGGAAAATACCGTGAGTGCAGGGAACCTTTTGCGACTTGAGATCACCAGCTAACTTCACCTATCTCTACCCAGCTATCCAAAGCACATATGGTCACCAGCAGGAGGATGGTATTCGCAGCCAAAAAATTGGAAGTCGAACACGGCGATTATGTCATTAGTGGTTCTCGGTTTCACGGCGGTTGCGTGGAGGATCAGTGCGGATAGAGAGCATCGGACAAAGTTCCCTGAACCGAATAGGTTCTATCCGAGTCGGTGGTGCGTTGAGCACACAATCAGATCTGGCTTTCGCTGATATTTATGCATAGGTGGAGCAGAGAGGTGAGGGAACACGAGCGGAATGCCAAACGACTATAGAAGCTAGAACGCAGCTGAGCGCTTGATGTACGCTCAATCCGCCGGATCACCGTCCGTCTATCTTATACGCATATTTATTGCCAAGAACAGCATTAGTGTGTTGTTAAAGAAATGAGCCCAGAAGCTGCAAGCCTCTTAAGGTACTCAATCAATCGAGTTTCCACTTTCACACCGTTCCACGTCTCTTCACCTTCCGCATCCTTTCCCAACGTTGGCAGGCCCACCTGTTCGATCGCGAAGCTTGCGGCCACGCTGCCCAGTATTGCTGCTCTCGCGATGTCCTGCAAGGACTGAACTTGAAGCGGTAGGTCTCTGAACAGGCCCATCGCCAGACCTCCAAGAAAGGCATTTCCGCCACCTGTGGGATCGACAACTTTTTGGGAATCTAGGTGATAAGCCGGTAACCTTTTGAAAATCTGTCGTGAAGCGACAAAGCAGCCCTCTTTGCCAGCCCTCACAACAATAGCACCTTCGCCAGTTGGCCCAATTCCACTCTTTAGCCACTTCTGAACGAGGCTGTCCGCCATGCAGATATCGACATCTCCCAAGCCATTGATACCGGAAACACCGTAGAAACCTGCCAACTCTGCGTGGTTCGGACTGACAATATCCACAAGCTTCAACGCTTTGTAGCATAGTTCGAGTTGTTTTGGAGTGCAGCTGGCGGGAAATGGCTCCCACAGGAACACGGGTCGTGTAGACGGAGCTTTCCCTGTCAACGCTGCTCGCCGTCTGGTGATGTTTTCCACCAGATCTATACAGCGCTGAGGCGAGCATATCAAGTGGAATGATTTTGACAGTAGGAGCTGCGGTGTCAGAGAATCGTGATCTAGGTTGAGCTTGGGTGTGATGTATTTGAACGCTTCAGCAGGTAAGCCGGCATTCGAACGCATAGCTCCTTTGGGGATCCTTACTTTGACGCTCATGTTCGCTATAGCCGACCCAGCCTCTGGTGGTAAGTCGATTGGGATTTTCGCGAACCAAGCAGCTAGTATTCCAGCTGGTGATAAGAGCACGGACTTCTGGAGGGAAGTCGGAACCAGCGTCGACTATCCAGCCTACGCTTCTAGACTGCGGTGGTGGAGAGAGCAAGCGTGCGCCAAGGGCTGCGTAAGTGCCTCCTCCTCCGACTACGTCGGTTACTGATGGTTTAGGCGGCGGGTAATGGATCTCATCTATAGTGTTTTAGTATGTTTCCGGTGAATGTTTCGAACATGTGTTGAATTCAAGCGGGCCAATTTCTTCTACGACTGCGAGAAGGGACCCAGCCAGAACATCGGCTTCTCCCCAATTGAAACAGCTACGAGTGATATAAAAGAGGTCATTTTGGATTCAAGCTTGGCAAGGAGAACCGTACAATGATAGTTTTAAACAAGGCCAGGCCTTAATCAAATTCCAAGGGAATTGTAGACGTGATGAGCGTACCAATAATGAACATGCCGAGAGTGCAGAAGTCAACCTCCACTTCCGCATCTTTATCGGTTTGAGATTGTGCCATGTTGCAATATCTGGCCAGGGCGTCAATTTGTTCGAAGAGATAGCATGTGAACCGGCATTTTATGGATTTACTCGCGATAGAACAGAGTGGAATGCATCTGAGTGACCGACGTGGACGATATCTACATTGTTTCTCGAGAGTTGTTCACGTGTTCACGTGCTGTAGGGGTCACGCCCGGCCTCTAGGCCAGCTACGCTCAGGACTGTTGAGCTAGGTAGTCTTCAGCTACTTGCAGACATAACATCAAGACGCAGCAGGTCCAGCTATCCTAACTGGTATATTCGACTACAGTGGTTGAATGCTTGAATCTTTTACGATGTCACTATGGTACGTAAGTATTCAAAGCTAATGCAAGACATACGACAAGCCTTCGCGTGGCGGGCCGGGAGGCATCCGCCACCTCGGCCCTCCGCAGGGGTCGAGTTCCTCAGGTGAACCTTTCAGCTAAGAGCTGCTTTGCAGATCATGATCTGAGACCAACAATTGGCGAACTTGGATAGTTAGGAACGTCGACTGAAGACTTTAAGAGGTAGCACTTGTGTTACCCAGCTCAGGAAACCCTTGCGAGATTTAGCAGCTGCAGGCAACCGATTGCTGAAGCAACGTCCTGAAACGTGCCCCTTGCATTGGATCATATCAGCAAACATGGCTTCCAGCGGCCTGAACAACTTGACCACTTTGATCAAGCGGTCAGTCCTAAAAAATCTCCGTACCACGTACCTGGAGATTATGTGCGACAATGCTCGCTGAACCGGTCGTGGAGCCTCCTGCTCCTCAAGAACTGCACATCCCAGACTCTGAACTAACACAACTCCTCTCTAGACTTGAAGCCGCCACCTCAAGACTGGAAGATCTTGCAACATCAGCTAGTGGTCTCGATGCCTCCCCATCTACCAATGGCACAATATCCGGCTCAAGATCGGGCCCAGGCGCTCCAATGTCGCCTGATCTTCCCGGATCCAAGGCGAGGTCTGGACAAGTCCCATTGCCTGCGCAACCCCTTGCACCGTCCATTGAGGCCTTTGATGAGTTGATCAAAGAACATGTACAAAAGTATGCCGAGCTTGGGAACAAACTGGGCGACGTTATTGCAGAACAAGTGGGTTTAACGTCCGGCTATAACACCGCGGCCGGGAGAAGCTTATAGCAACTCTTGCTGACAAGGTGTGGATTAGGCTGCGGCAGTCGGAAGAGCCTTTACAGCGGAACGGCAATTCCTTGTCCTTACTACACGATCGAAGAGACCAGACCCATCAAAGTCGATTTACCTTGAGATGCTGAAGGACCTGCAACAAGAGCTCGGCATGGTGGGAGAAATAAGAGAGGCCAATCGGCATTCGTCTTTCAAAGAGCACTTAGCGATGGTGGCGGAAGGCATCAGTGCCCTGGGGTGGGTAGGGATTGACAGCAAACCCGGGGACTACATTACGGAAATGCTTGGAGGAGCCCAATTTTACGGCAATAGAGTGTTGAAAGAGTACAAAGAAAAGTATTTTGGCGCGCAGATTCCGGGTGAAGTGGCAGAGGATAACATGATGTAGAGACCGGACGCACGTGGAATACGTACAAGCCTTTTACAAGCTGATACAGTCACTCGTGGGGTATACCAAGGAGCACTATGCAAGAGGCCTTGTATGGAACAACAAGGACGGCTTAGAGCCTGAGGAAGCGCTCAAACAAGGAGCATCAGGGGAAGAAATGACAGATACTCCGACCGGGGGTCCAACACCTCCGCCACCTCCACCGTTACCAACGCTTGACGGACCTTCACAAGCGCAGTCCCACAATGATGCAAAGGCAACCGGCTCCCAAGGAGATATAGGTGCTGTTTTCGCGCAATTGAATCGTGGCGAGGCTGTTACAGCTGGTCTGCGGAAAGTCGATAAGACCGAGATGACACACAAAAATCCAACCCTACGCGCCAGCGGTTCGGCACCACCACGCAGCGATAGCGCGTCTTCCACAGGTCGTGGAAAGTCGCCTACGCCGCCAAGGAAACCCGACAATATGCGGACCAAGAGGCCACCGAAGAAAGAGCTTGACGGTAACAAGTGGATAATAGTAAGTGCGGGCAGTGCTGACATAGTGAACCCGAAATGGGTGGCTTACGTATCATGTTCAGGAAAATTTCGAGGACGAGCAACAGCCAATTGAGATCGAAGCATCACGGCAGCACTCTATCCTGATTTCGCACTGCAGCAAGTCAACGATTCGCGTAATCGGCAAAGCCAACGCCATCTCTGTAGACGACTGCGTCCGAACGTCCCTCGTAGTGGATTCGCTCGTGTCGTCAATAGAGGCCATCAAGTCACCCAATTTCGCGGTACAAGTCCTGGGCTCATTACCGACCTTGATGCTGGATCAGGTGGATGGCGCAACTGTATACCTCAGCAAAGACAGCCTGAACACTGAGGTCTTGACAAGCAAATGCACGTCGGTGAACGTCAACCTGCCGCCGGCAACAGATGATGATGATTACACGGAGTGTCCCGTGCCAGAGCAGATCCGGAGTTTTGTCAAGAATGGGCGGCTTGTCAGTGAGATTGTTGAACATAAGGGATAGGGGCTCGGATATGACCTGCTGGGTAGCGTATTGCGATGTACAACATATGTGAGACCAAGGAGGGATTACTGAGATTTTATATGAGATATTTTGCATACTTGATGTAGAGAAGTACGTCGGCGGGTGATCCGACTTTTGACCGAGATGCTAGGTAGATTCAACAGCCACCAGGGCGTGGAGGGGTTGTCCTTGGGTCGATGAACTGCGGGCAAGCAACTTCAATAGATACATCCTTTGACAGACGCTACGCAACAGTCCCGAATGCACAATCCCACTAACTAAGAAGAGGGTACCTAGGTAAAACAACGGTAAATGTTATGCGTAGTCCAACGTGCCTGCTGTTATTGTACCGAAAGTAGGACCCTTGCCCCACGTCAGGGAAGACCCCGCTAAAGTTGAGCCCAAAATTCTTCATTGCTAAGATCGCTGTAGATCAATGGTTGGTACCTTAATCCATTCCTCACCGCCAGGCACATGCCATACACCTACCTACTTTCCTCAACAGTTCTCTTTCCCTGCGCAGTACTTCAATCTCTTCCACCAAGTCGCCAAGAGATCTTCTTCTCACTCAATTGTCCATTGTCCTTACTCCTCAACGCCGTGGACGAAGCCAACGCAAGATGGCCACATCTACCTCGACCCGGCAGCGGAAACCCTCCATGAGCGCACCTCTATCTGATCTCCAGGGCCCCATCGGTCCTGGGTTCAGCAGACCCAAGCACAAGCGTACGGTAACTGGGTTCGGACCTGCTGAGATCAAAGCTGTGGAGGCTTCTATCCCTGAGCCCCAAAGAGCAGCGTAAGTCCAGCGACACCATATCAGCACATGTTACTGACCGTTGCCGTAGATGGAAGAAATACGTGAGAAGTACCATCTAAAGACTCCTACACGCATTCGACTGACTCACGGAATAGTCTCCTCAGCCCTGGTCAACGAAGGAGGATTTCGAGGTTCGAAAACACAATCGGGGACAGATGCACGGCGGCTCATATAAGTGTACAGAAAGAGGCAGTTCACCACCTCGAAACCACACTCGCGCGTTCCATGTTCAACTGCGATGAGACGTACGTGCTGGACTTTCCGGGTTAGTCGTGCAAAGCGCTTATCCTTGGCTTACAGCGCGGCATACTCGGGGACAGCACTGGCTTTGCGGGACAGACTGGTCATAGACTGGAACAGAACCCAACAAAACCAAACCTTTGCCGGCCAAAAGCGTGTCTATTGTAGGTTAAGGGAATCCAAGGTTGTCGTGAGAGTTTCCAGCTAACGCCCATGACAGACCTTTCCCTCGAGTTCCTCATGGGCCGTACTCTCGACAATGCCATGCTTAATATTGGTCTCAAGGATGTCGTTAGAGGTAAGACCCGACTTAGACTTCATCCACCATAATTAGGTCCAACGCTCCATACATGTTCATCTCAACGATCCTACTGCTAGTTTGGCAACATCATTAGGACATGCTGGCTCAAAGGAATGTATGCTGAATCTGACACAGAGGGTCTAAGCGAGCTCGGTTTCCGCATGGAAGATATAATAACGCAAGAACGTGACGCTGCACTCGGTAATGGCGGTCTCGGCCGTCTGGCAGCTTGCTTCCTTGACAGTCTCGCATCACTCAACTACCCGGCATGGGGTTACGGGTTGAGGTACAGGTACGGTATCTTTAAGCAGGAGATCATAGATGGGTACCAGGTTGAGATTCCGGACTACTGGCTGGATTTCAACCCATGGGAATTTCCTCGCCATGATGTGACGGTTGACATCCAATTCTACGGCCATGTACGGAAGGACCAGTACGTACCACCCCAAAGATAGCGTAAAGCAAGAAGCTTACTCTACGCAGAAATTCGCAAGGGAAGCAAGTCTCGGTTTGGGAGGGTGGAGAGATTGTGGACGCTGTAGCATATGACGTGCCTAGTAGGTGGATTCTTCTCGATTCTACGCTCGTGCTCACAACAAGCAGTCCCGGGATATGGCACCTCAACAACAAATAACTTGCGCCTATGGTCAAGTAAGGCAGCCAGCGGAGAATTTGACTTCCAAAAGTTCAACGCCGGAGAGTACGAGGCCTCTGTCGCCGATCAGCAGAGGGCAGAGACCATCTCAGCCGTACTATATCCCAACGACAAGTAAGCATGACTCAAGCAGCTTGTTCTTGAGAAAGGCTAATGACCTTGAACTCAGTCTTGAACGAGGGAAGGAGCTTCGGCTGAAGCAGCAGTACTTCTGGTGTGCGGCTTCGCTGTACGACATTGTGCGTCGGTTTAAGAAGACAAAGAAGCCATGGAGCGAATTTTCAGATCAGGTTGCGATTCAGCTGAATGACACGCATCCTACCCTTGCTATCCCCGAGCTACAACGAATTTTGGTTGACCTGGAGGGCATCGAATGGAACGAAGCTTGGAACAGTAAGTAGGCTAAGGCGGAATAGTTTCATTCATCCTGACGCCTTTCCAGTTGTCCAGAATACGTTTAGCTACACGAACCATACCGTCTTACCTGAAGCCTTGGAGAAATGGTCCGTGCCGCTCATGCAGCATCTTCTTCCCCGCCACTTACAGATCATCTATGATATCAACATGTTTTTCTTGCAGTCTGTCGAGAAGAAGTTCCCTAAAGAAAGAGACATCCTGGGTCGTGTGTCCGTTATTGAGGAGTCACAGCCAAAGATGGTCCGCATGGCGTACTTAGCAGTTATTGGCTCCCACAAAGTGAACGGCGTCGCGGAATTGCACTCCGACTTGATTAAGTCTACCATTTTTAAAGATTTCGTCAAGGTCTTTGGCACAGACAAATTCGCGAATGTTACAAACGGCATTACGCCCCGTCGCTGGTTACATCAGGCCAATCCTCGTCTCTCTGAGCTTATTGCATCCAAGATTGGTGGATTTGACTTCCTTAAGGATCTCACTCTGCTGAACAAGCTTGAGCAGTACGTTGATGACAAAGAATTCCGCAAGGAATGGCAGGAGATCAAATACGCCAACAAGGTCCGCCTCGCCAAGCATATCAAGGACACTGCAGGCATCGGCGTTAATCCGGCTGCGCTGTTCGACATCCAAGTCAAGCGGATACACGAGTACAAAAGACAGCAGCTTAATATCTTCGGAGTAATCCATCGATACCTTAAGATTAAGAAGATGTCAGCTGAAGAGCGGAAGAAGCTTGCACCACGTGTATCCATCTTCGGCGGCAAGGCTGCACCTGGATACTGGATGGCCAAGACGGTGATTCACCTCATCAACCAGGTTGGTGCGGTCGTCAATAACGACAAGGATGTTGGGGACTTGTTGAAGGTCGTCTTCGTTGAGGATTACAATGTCAGCAAGGCCGAGATCTTGTGCCCGGCATCCGATATCAGCGAGCACATTTCCACGGCCGGCACCGAAGCTAGCGGAACGAGCAACATGAAGTTTGTGTTGAACGGCGGTCTCATCATTGGTACTTGTGATGGTGCCAACGTTAGTGTACCCCACTCGGTCCGTATGCCCACTTGCTGACCGTAATGCAGATCGAGATTACCCGCGAGATCGGAGAAAACAACATCTTCCTCTTCGGCAACCTCGCCGAAGACGTCGACGAGCTCCGACACGGCCACATGTACGGAAAGTACGAACTCGACAAGGACCTCGAGGAAGTCTTTGAATCCATCAAAGCAAACACCTTCGGCGACGCGGGTGCCTTCTCCGCCCTTGTTGACGGCATCGTCGAACATGGTGATTACTATCTCGTCTCGGACGACTTCCACAGCTATATCCAGACGCAGGAGCTCATTGATGAGGCGTACAAGAACCAGGAGGAGTGGATCACGAAATGCATTACTAGTGTGTCGAGGATGGGCTTCTTTAGCAGCGATCGGTGTATTGAGGAGTATGCGGAGATGATTTGGAATGTGGAGCCGCTAGCGCCGAAGAACCAGGATGCTGTTAATGGGGCATAGATGGTATGCATGTATAAAGGCACAAGGAAGGGAGTGTTATAGAGGGGATAGATTAATGAAACATGAACCGTGTATGACTTGTATCGGTGCCCTGTAGACACTGGTTCGTAGGAAAGCAAGTTAAGGCTTGTCCCAAAAACAGCATTAGTTGTTCATGCTTAATCTGCATCAGCTTTGCGTAGAAACCCCCATAAGCATTTGACGAGCATCGCGCGTGTAAATCGAGTATAAGGTCACCTCTTCAGATTTCTGATAGGATCTGCTAAAGTTCGTAATATATGACCTGAAACATTAACTGAGCGAGCGACAAGAGTGTGCCATAGCTCAATTGTCTAAGGTCTGTGACCTCTCCATAACATACGGAAAGAGGTTTAAGGTTGGATGCGTTGCATCTGGACGAGAGGCGGCGGCAGACGACCAAGTTCCCTGATACGCCTCCCGAAGCCCGAAGGGAGGCGAGAATCTAGTCGGCAATCGGGTAGGAGAAAGACAGGTCCTAGAGCTATGTCCGTCTCAAACTTGAGCCCTAAGGTACGGTAAACTACAGTAGGACGAGGCCTGAAGTCTTGAAGCCATCGCAGACCAGCGAAGGCGGCGAACCCACCTCTACAAACCCTACCCTCAAATCGATGCCGGAGGTTGGCGAAACCACTAAAACCAGTGCGGCCAACGCTACCTGGGTAGGTTAATAGAAGCCGAGTTAGTAGAAGCTAGTAAGGCGTAAACCAGTACCGCTGAAGCTAACCTTGTGAGAGATATCGCGTGGGGGTCTTTATACTCCCCAGTAGTGGTAAAGAATGAGGTCTAGACATTACAAGAGCTGGAGAAGATAACTGACTGCATGCGAGGGAGTTTAATTTCCAGGTAACCATGTTGACGGCTACTTAGTATCCCGACTTTGCGGATCAGGGGCATGTGCCCGACAATTCAGAATTAGGCCGTTTGAGCCCAGGTGATGCAGATCTGGGACGTGTAGAGCGCGGGTAATTAAATTGTAGGCATGGGCCGTCTGTAACCTCTGGACAAGATGGGAAAGTACCTTGGTATTTTCTCAACGGTGTACATTGTGAAGCGGGTGAAAGGTGTATGAGGTTGGTTCTTCCCGCATTGCCTTATCTACGTGGTTGGTGCAGACCCGGGTCTGAGCAAGCAAGAGGAAGTTTAAGGCTTAGAATGGGCGGCGTGCTGCCTTGCTGGCCGTGTAAAGCACACTCGTTGATAGCCTATATGACTCGAATGTTGTGGGGTGTGCTAATATTCGATGAAAATGGAGTGAAGACGAACCACCATGTGAGGGTCGGTGCAGAAAGTCACGGTTACCTTTCGTGTAGGCAAGTTTTTGACCTCCTGGGGTGCCCCTGATTGCAGCCACAGGCTGGAAACGGTTCTTCGACGCACGGTCTGTGTTTAAGCTGCCCTGAAGACGTTCATTAGAAACTAGTCACTTCAATCTACGGAGGACCTCCAAGGGCTTGGAAAGGTCAGACTAAAAAATGTGCCACAGCTTTTGTCACATTGCTTGACATTTGTTTAAATCTAGCCGTGATTTGCTGCACCGACCCTGGGTCTCTTGAACATAACGCATTCCGAAGTAGCTGCTACCTACACGGTACCAATTCCACCACCTAGCCCGGAAAGGCTAACAAGGTAGAAGATAGATAAGGAAGGTATAAGAATGTCTGAGAGGTTTCACCAGGTCTTCCTCTTCATCCGGATCCTCAAATCCCGATCCGGAGGCATCACGCCACCCAAAGCATAATCCAAGTCCGTCTGCGCCGGCCTGTCTGCCTTGACTCCTCTGGCATTGGCGAGCCACAATTGCAGCCGATCAAAGAGCCCGCTCGCCTTCGCCCTTGACTGCTGCTCGTCCGGCCACGCCGGATTGTGCTTCTCCCAGCCGACAACGTCAATGTCAAATGTCAGCAGGAACGTCGCCGCCGCGATGAGGATCTCCTGCTTGGCGAAGTGGCGGCCGGCGCACATGTGCGACCCGCCTCCCCAGGGGAAGAGGTTGTTCGCCGACATGGCGACAGCCAGACGGTCTCTGTCCGCTTTGGCGGTGCCAGGGGCCCGCCTGAGCTCGTCGAGCTTGAGGAAGCGGGTCGGATCAAACTCGTCGACTGGTGCGGTACCCGCAGCCTTGCTTTCCCAGCCGCTTGCGTTGGTGTGCGCGGGCCAGGTGGGCGCCATAAGGGTTGCACCGGCGGGGATGATGGTGTTGTTGATGAGGAGTTCGGTGTCGGTTTCCCGAAGCATGAGGGTGGAGACGCGCAGGCGCAGGACTTCCTTGTAGATGGAGTTCAGGAGTGGGAGGTTCAGGAGCTTTGGCATGTCGAACGTGATGCCCGGCTTGGAAGGGTCTGTGGCAAGGGTAGTAGAAAGCTCGGCTATGACTTCGCGATGGAGGCCAGGCCGGGATAGAATTTCGAAGAGCAACCATGTCGCGCCGGGTATGGCGTTGGAATGCGTCCTTGGGAGTGAATTAGTAAGGATCGTAGGACGTGGTTAGAAGGCTACTCACGCCCAGATAGTGGTCATTGAGCTCGACGCAGCACCCTCGAGAGTCATACCCGTGGCGAGGAAATTGCGCGTAAAAGTCCGCCAAAAGCGCGAACCCCACACCGGCTCCCAATCGGGGTCTCCGGAAGTGCTTAGATCGTCCTTCGCGTACGAGGCATTGTACCACTTCACGAGCGAGTCTTTCATTGCATCCCGCGCAGCGTGAATTCGCGGCGCCAACCACCTGGGGAGTCCCAGTGGAAGCATGATAAA
This sequence comes from Lichenothelia convexa, assembly GCA_021030975.1. Lineage (NCBI taxonomy): Eukaryota > Fungi > Ascomycota > Dothideomycetes > Lichenotheliales > Lichenotheliaceae > Lichenothelia > Lichenothelia convexa. The sequence goes on from JAGFMK010000239.1 coordinate 17,285, forward strand.
CACCTCATCGTACGCCCACAGGATCTTGTGCCATTGAGGATTTTGCAAGAACAGCTCATTCCCAGTAAACGCCACACCGCTGGCAAATAGCATGTGCTCTTTGAGGAACTTGTACAAAGCAACGGACTGATACTCCTTGTCGCTCTGGAGTCGTAAACGCTCGGCAAACTGCTCCTGGAATCTCAATGCCAGTAGGTCCGTTTCGTTCTGAGCGGTGAGGTAGTTCCTAAAGATCTGGCCCGAGTTGCGCCAGATGCGCTTCTCGGGCGCGATATCATATCTTGGCGGGTCATGTTCACCCGATTTGTCGTTCCGAATGAGATCGAGGTCGGCGGGCGGCACATTGTTCGCTGCAAACATGCTGACAACGCGCTCTCGCATGGATAGCTGCTTTGAGTTCTGAATGATCTGCCGCACGTTTTCTGGTCCGTATACCATGTACAGATCTTTCGGTCCGACTTTGAGCCTCAGTGGTCGAATTGCTTGCTTTGTGCGCCTTTGGAGCAGTCCATGTTAGCGAGTTCTTTCCGCGACTACGATTATAATGAGAGAAGCTCACGCGAGTCTGGTGTGAAGGCCGTGCTGGTCTATCATCGATAGCGCACTGCCCAAGAAGGGCACCATATAAGGCACCGTGAGCGGAGCCTTCACCTGGTCGAGATCATTGTAGCTGTTCGGAGCTCCGCCAGTCACAAACTGGTACGTGGTTATAGCATATGTAACAGCACAAACGAGGCCCAGCGCAATCCCAACGTAGACGAATACATCAGTGACGATCCAACCTGTGTTCACCGTTATATAGAATTTTTCAAGCATTTTAAGCAATTTTCACAGCACATACAGAGGTAGTAAAGATAAAAGACAAAGTCAAGAGAACTGTTTGGGCTGTTCTGGACGTAGATCTACGGATTGTTCGCGGCTTACACGAAATCAAGTCGACAGCGGGAGGATTGGAAGCCACAACCGGCTAGGTATCATCCGCTCGAGTCACACTCGCGTCCGGCGCTCTACTCATCTTACCTTAATTTCAGGCTGTGGACGACTCTTACAATGGTTCAAAAGCCAAGGAAAATATGCGCAAGAACAAATAACTGTAGAAGTAGTACAGTGTCTACCTACCTAGGTATGAAGGCGCCGAAGGTCGCTAGGCTGGGTTGAAGCAGGGTCCAAGTAGGGTCTGGTCACATGATACGGCTGCTAAATATAGATCCACTCCTCTTGTACCCCAGCCTTCACTTTTGCTCTCCGCGAGAGGCATACTAGCTATCTCGAGGGAATCGCCGTATATTGGGTCTCACCGATAAGGTATAACAGTATATCTATTCATCACATTCCCATCATTCGTCGTTTTCCGTCTTAGGTGGCGGAGCATATACCATACATACATATCTACCTGCCGTGAAGCATCGTTGAAGAACTCCATGTATATGAGGTGTTGCTTGTCAGTAAACCTCTACTGTTCTTTCCATTCTGTCTGATCTCCTTTCAGTACGGGAAGATCATGGATCCTATTTCCATAACTGGGACAGTGCTTTCTATTACAGCTCGGTGCTTGTCTACCGCAAAAGCTCTCAATGACCTCCGCGACAAATACAAAAACGCGCAAGTGACAATCTCCGCCATCTGTTCCGAGTCTACAATCATAAGCGCATCCCTGTCACGCATTCAAAGCCTTGTGCTTCAGGATCCGAACGCTTTATCTACGCAGTTGAAGTTCAGACCTGAGCTCGAGACAGCCTTTGATACCGCACTTACTGGGTGTATGGTGGTTTTCTCTGTCCTAGACGATGAAGTTCAGAAGTTAAGCTTGGGTTCTGAGGGCACTGCAAGACTCGGCTTCAAAGTTAAGGCTCGTTACATGTGGAAGGAGGACACAATGAAAGAATTGTTACAGCAAATCCGAGGACAACAGACTGCGATTACTTTACTTATACAGGCAATACAGATGTAGGTTGGTCCATTGTTGTACCTCTGTTTGTAGTTTTTGCAACCAAGCATGGACGATAAGTCGGAGCGCTCGGAGTACTATATTGCTCTAGTTTCAAAGCAAAATTGCGGGTTTCACGTCTGAAGCTTTGATGAACATGTCTATCGCCGGGGAAGAACGTCCGAGGCTGATAACGTACAGGGAGTCTCTGTCCGATATTCATACTCTTCTGAGGAACAACAACACTATGCTTGGACAAGTAGCCCGTGGCACCATGTCCCTGCGCGAGTCACATCCACACATCCGTGCCCCTCGATCCATATTCGATAATGCTATCGACGATGTAGGGAGCATTTATAGTGACACTGCTTCGACAGCTGGAGCTACTGAATTCGAGTTCGATGATCTAATCGTCAACTCGAAGGTCTACCGGCGAGCATTTGCTGGCGCATATATAAAGGTGCCCGCCAAGTATCGACCAGACGAAGACAGCGACACCGATACGATCAAAGACAGGCAAGACACACTTGACGGAACCTATGAGACTGATAAGACACGCGTCGGTAGTCATAACGCAGAAGCCGACAGTAACAATATCATAGATAGCGAGACAGATATCAAGCGCAGCTCTAGAAGTGACATACCAGAATCGTCTACGCACTCTCGAGCCAGTCAAATGTCTGAAGCGGATGTTGAAAGCCTAATAAGTAAGCACGAAGGGCTTAGTAAGTGATCACCATACTTCCGTCCAACGTGTTTCTGCTGACAGGACGGTTATAAGTGACGAAATACACCCAAGTTAAAGTAAAATACTTTGAGAAAGAAGCACTTCTCAACAAGCTGCGGTCGTCAGATGGATTCAGTGAGATCGATGACCTTAAGCGGGAAAAAGAAGAACTGCGTAAGTTGATCGGTTTCTTACCCGAAGTTCGTCGGAAATTGACTTCATGTTATTTAGAAACAAAGTATGAGAGGGTAAAGTTCACTATGTGACCAAATACATTGTTAAATGGCACACTAAGCAATCTAGTTGCGCCTCAAACTTCGCGAGCAGATCGAGTCCGTACCCGACACGCAACGCGAGTAAGGTACGTAGCCGAGCTAAGTCTAGTTACTTCTCCATAGACCAGTGACGGTCCACCGCTAACTCGGCTTGATTAGGCTCCACATAGTAGGAATACTCCATGGTTAGAACGCCGAGCTCCAGCGACTACAAGCTTCTGCATGAGAAGAAAATTCCCACCATTCTGAGACCAGTGCACAGCTTCTCAGTCATCTATCAGGAAGGACTCCGCAGCGGACTTTTTAGACGCCGTGTTTATCCTTCAAGTGATTCCCTGTCAGACCACTAATTGGATCACTGGTGCATGGCATGTCTGAGGTTCTTGCTCTGTGCCTTTGCCGCCCCGTTGCGCAGGCCCTGACTTAGTCTTGCGACTCTGTCTTCCATCGCACTAGCCGATATTGCGGTACAAGCTGTCTCCGACTCTCTATCCACGAGGAGAACACATCTTCATACATATGCTTCAGCTTCGGCATACGTTCCCCGCACTACTGGGTCTTCCACATCTGCTTCAAGGAGATCATTGACACCGTTCGCCGCCGTCTTGCTTCTGTCAATTAAAATGTCTTCCGAAAACGTCCGATTCATTCTGCAGTCATCCAATATCAGAATTGAGGTTGAAGATGATGGCCGCGAATGAATGGTGCTAAACAAGCGCCTAAGCGTTGTCCTTCGAAGGACCGCAAAGCCTCGTATAGGCCGCACAACGCGGAACGACCCCTCCGAATTAAGCGCCAAACTATTTAGAGAGCACTACTTTGTAGCCAAAAGATGACCTCGATGAGGTTGGATAGCTGGAGCAGAGATGGAAGTACGGAATTCTTCTCAATTCTGAGGTGTTGTTTTGTGGTGCAGGACCCTTTTTACCCAGGATCTCATCAAAGACCACGTCGACCCTCAGTGAAGGCATCATTGGTACAAGGACACACCTGCGCTGGCGACTCGACGCTTATCCATCCATCGTAATACGATCACAGTCTCTGGCGATCGCCCATTTCACTGCGAGAATGTGATCTTAGTTCCCATAACCTAGAATCATGTACTAACGGGTTTCGTCTGCCTTCTATCCTGCACTTTGTCGCGAGGGGACCGGCAACACCTTCATCGCATTCCTCGCAGGTATCTCAGGACTTATGTCTCCTTGCCTGCTCTAAGGCCCGGAAGATAACAATGCATGCCACTTACAAGCTTGAGCTAGTCAGCAAGGCTTGGGCGGCTTTAGAGCCTTCATTGGCTAGGGGATGTTGTTCTGGATAAAGAGATGGTGTCGGAAGCTCTCGGTCCTGCTCTTCTCTGCTGGAGAGGATAGTAGGCTTGCCGATACTAGTACTTGTTGATTGAGTACTGGTTCGCGTGCTTTACTGGGATCTAGATGTTGGAAGATATGCGAGTTGACGCTTCGATTGAGAGTCATTCTAAACTCAATATCTCTAATACTTGATGTATCCTGGAAGACGCAAGAAGAGCCACAAATCAAGCTCGATGAGAGAGCAACAAGTGCAAAATGTACTTTGGGTATAAACCATGAGTGGCATAGTATTAGATTGTGGAGCTTACAGAGGCCCCCCATTGATAGGACGTTGAGTTAAGATTCACCTAAGCTCTACATGCATGCTCGGAGAACTGTCCCGGTGCTGAAATGAAAATTTAGGCGGCCATCCCGGATTTATACTTCCTGGGAGGCGCCAAAGGATTCGAGCAATAGCCACGAATGCACCCAGTACGTCAGTGAACTGTCGAACTTGCTGGGGACTGAAACGTAGTAGCAATTCAGCCTGTCAGAGCAAAAGACTATTTACAACAAGCCCTCTACGTTGCTGAACCTATCACCTTTCAATCTGCCCATTTTTCGCCTCTTGGGCGTCCGCGTCATTTCCTTGCTAATCGCATCCTAAGTGAACTATTATGAAAGAATGTGAAAAGGAAACAAACGACAAAGCTATCCTTGAGCAAACACACATACTGGCAACAAGCGGCCTCGCTTCACCTCTTCCTTCAGTCTAGCTTGCCAGTCGCGCCCCTTCCTTTCCGAACCTCAATACGCGGTAGCGGTAGGCGTCGGGGTAATGTAAGTCGAGCTCGCCGGCCCACATGTCGTCACGGTCGTGTACTGCGTCGAGCAGCCCAAATCGCAGAAGGTACCGCAAGACGGCGCAACCGTGACCGTGCTGACCGAGTAATGGCAGCAAGGATCATTGCAAACCGACCTGGTCGAAAGGACAATACAATCCGGATGCGGGCAAGTGTTCGTGAAACTGCATGTATATCCGCTGGGAAGTACGTAGGTTAAGGGATTAGTGGGACAGAGGCCAGGCGCTGTGCTTGTGGCGGTGTAGACGGATGGGACGAAGGACGAGGTGGTCACGGTCACCGTAGTAACGTAGATGGTGAAGTAGCCCGAGGTGTAGAGGGAGGTGTAGGTGGTTGTTGCGGGGCATTGGCCATAGGTGGGTTTGGGTGGGTAGGGTTGGTAGACGTTGTTACTGCCTTTGTCGTTTGCTGGCATGGCGGTGGAGAGGTGGAGAAGGGAGGAGATGAGAAAGAGGAGGGATATGCTCAGGGAGGAGAACATGTTAAATGTATAGCAGTCTGTTAACAGTCTAGCTTGATATTGGATGCTGGAATGATAAACAAGGCATCAAGTCATAGGAAGGGTTGGGAGGACGGACTCATTTTATAGTTGCTGTGACGCTGACTGTCTATGGCATCATCACTTCCAGTTCATAATGTTGCTAAATGTAGGCAGCCGGAAGTGGTTTATTGACACGAGTGCTGGGTCCTGTGACTGGCGTTCCATTGGCATATACCGTCTCTCGCCGTCTCAGCGGATATTGACGCCAAGACTATATTTTCGTACGAGATCCGGGTGCTGGGTGATCTTCAAGAGGGACCTCGCTATCAGGCTAGCGCAGATGCCCGTCAAGCTCAACTACGTCCTCGCCAATGGTTTCTGTCGTGACATTCAGCTTGGCAATAATTGTTGCAAGGCAGCCATCGAGGCATCCTCGTATGCAGCCTTTCCGTCCGAGAGCCCTGGATGAACGAAGTCCTTCGCAGGTGCTCTCTCACGTCCGATTCTGCTACTTCAGGGAGGATCTCGATTGCAACACCAGACTCATGTGTCCACCCGGATGACAGAATTCCAGCAAAATTTTCGATCCTAAGCACACGATGTCTCTAAGCGGAAATACACAGCCGCGATCCCAGAATCCTCTCAAGAAAACTTGGAAGATTTCCACGCCACTTCGAATGCAAGTAACTCTTCATGGTAGCATTAGAGTGATGCTTATGGGCATTGGCTATGTGGTAATAGTTGTTCACCGTGGCATCGTTTAATCCGGTTGGCAGCACTGGCAATCATCAGGTAAGAATACCCGGAGTTATTATTCTGGCGCAAGATCGGCATTACGCAGATGTGTAGATCCGGGGTCAGGCCCCGCGTGGGGCTGCGGTAGCGGGGAAAGGGTTCATGGTTCGAATTCAGGCAACTGCCGAGGCTGTAGAAATACCGTAGGTTACCTTAAGCTTCACCTTAACAAGACTACGTCTTCCTGATCCTACCGCATTGACGGAATGCATCCCGTCGATTAATAATGTTGAATATCTATATGTCGGTGAGCGCGCCCTCGGCGGGCATCATCTTTAGCAAGCATTAGCGGAACGCTTTCCGCAGGAACCTATTCCTTCTACCACTACGCTTTTACCACGCCCTTATATCTTTTATCTCGTACTTGACAACACCACAACTGTACTGCGTCTCTTTCTCTATAGCCGTCACAATGACCGTCTCTAACGGCAACACGGGCACAAAAGTCATAAGCCCCATCTCACTCGCCCACGTCGTCCTCCGCACACCCAACTACCAACCCATGGTAGACTTCTACAAAACCTTCCTGGGCGCCGAGATCGCGTACCAGAACGAAGCCATCGCTTTCCTGCGCTATGACGACGAGCACCACCGCATCGCCATCATCAACATGCCCAACCTAGGCCCCAAGAACTCAAACACCGCTGGCCTCGAGCACATCGCCTTCACGTTCGCGTCGCTCGACGATCTTACGCTTGCGTACCGTCAACGGAAGGAGCTGGGTATACTACCGTCATGGTGTGTAAACCACGGGCCGACGACGAGCATGTATTACCAGGATCCGGATGGGAACAGGCTCGAGACGCAGGTAGACAATTTCGACACCGTGGAGGAAGCGAATAAGTTCATGGAGTCGGATTTGTTCGCACAGAACCCAATTGGGACGGATTTCAATCCGGAGGAACTGGTTAAGAGAGTGAAAAGTGGTGAAGATCATGGATCGATCAAGAAGCGCATTGAGATTGGACCGAGAGGTATCCCGGATGACTTCTAGGTTGAACTTCGTGGACCTGCAGGGGACCTTCATGACTTAGGCTAGAGCGGGATGTGTCTCCTGATGCTTTCTGTAGCAGCGACATTCTTCGCGCAGATGCAGAGACAACAAATACAAAGTCATAGGAGATGGTGCTGCCGATACGTTGCCATTTTAGATTGAACTATCTGCATAAAGGCAGAAAACCATGCGAGGCATGTGTTCTTTTGGAGTTGTGCCGACGCCATTGCTTGTGTATATCTTAACGATTTTTCCCTCTTTAAAGAGCTAAATTCAGGAAGGCGAAACCCTTTTGACGCCTGAGGAGCACGGCATCTACGTACCGTGGATTCCCGGGAAACCCTCCGGTGATGATCAATGTGCTCATGCGGTAATATTGCAGAATATAGCCGTTGTTAGCAGATCGTTCATGGGTATTGAGTGTGCTGGCGCGCTCCCCAAGTCGGATTGACTTCACGAGGCAGCGCCTGCCCTGCTTCGTCGGGCAGATAGTGTTGTGAGGGCTTGGCGCAGTCAGTCAATGAACTGAGGGCCCCCCGGCAGATTTTTCTTTGGACTCTGGGAGAGATTCTAACTGGCCACTTTGGTGTTTGCGTTTTTGCTGCTGTTCAAGATGAGTCACATATTGGGTTTGAAGGCGCATAATTTTGTTATCATCGACATAGGCAAGAAAAGCATTCACGATAAGAATGAGTAGATAAAGTGATATAATAATGATTGAAAAGCTCTGATAACTGTTATCCTTGATTCTACTGCTCGCATTGCCTTGGCATAGAAGTCTGGTAGTTGATACAACCTCTTTCCATTGTAGTGTGCGGTAACCAAGTTTACATCCATGCAATGGTACTTCTCAATTCTAATCTCGTAACACCGGTTTCAACACCACTCGCAAAGGCTTCTTCTCCCAGAGAGTAAACACCTTTTGATCCAGCCAGTTACCCGTCGCATCATCCGCTAGCTTCATGTCAAAATTCCAGATCATCTTCGTAAGGATTAACCTCATCTCCGCATATGCGAGGCTACAGTCTGTCAGCACTTCGGCCGCGTTGAGAAAGGGAGATTTGTCATACTTTTTGCCTAAGCAGTTCCTCGGCCCAAAAGAAAAGGGTTGGAAAGCGGCCTTCTTGTCATCCGCAAAGCGAGGATCACCGAGCCAGCGCTCAGGGGCGAATAGTTCAGGCTCGACAAAGTTGCTGGCCGAGTGGTAGGCTGCGTGATGGGACACGTAGACACTTGTCTGGCGAAGTATTAGTTGCAGGGAGCACTCGGCGCAGAAGAATATACATTTTCTGGAACGAAATGGCCGCTAATCATGTCGCCACCAGGAGGAACCACCCGGGCGAAGCCAGTGGGAATCGGTGGGTACATTCTTAACCCTTCACTCAGAACTGCCAGAAGGTATGGGAGGTCGTTTACTGCCTGTATGGTAATATCGTCTGTTTTCTTGAAGTATCTCCGTACTTCTTCAGTCAACCTCGTCAGCTTGTCCGGGTTCTTCAATAGCAGATATGTTGTCCCGGAAAGCATGCTGGCCGTGGTTTCGGTGCCTGCTATCATGAAAAGCCCCGAGTTCGCATGTATCTCGTCAGTTGTCATTGCCAATTCATCATCGTTATGACGGATGATGTAGGTCATGAAGTCCGGCCGAGCGGTTTCAGTAGCTAAACGCTTGTCTGCCAAGTCTTTAGCGAAATGGAAAAACTTCTTACGCCTTTCAGCGATCTTGTTGAATATAAGCTTCTGTGCGATGAAGTCCAGATATGGATACCGTCGGAGGCACGCTACAAACCCAACGGCTTTGACGCTGTTTGAAAGCATCACAACCCACGGGTGGTAGTCTCTGTCTCGAAGACAGTGCAGAGGCTGACCGAACACAAGGTCTGCGATGATGTCGAAGGTTGTGTAGTTGTACCATCTGACAAGGTCGACCTCTCCTGATGTTTGTTCTTCAGTGACACCACGAAGCTGGTTGATTAGAAGATTGATATAGTTTTGAATCAGCGGTTCTTGCTCTCTGAGTGCCTTGTCAGAAAACGCATGGGAGAGAAGTCGACGCTGGCGTCCACTAAGCATGAATCAGCTCTGTTAGCTTCGGCGGTTAAGACAGGATTGGTTGGGAGCATTGCAAAGTGCAAGATACGCGAAGTGACGCTTGACTCGAGCAAACAAGCCAACAGCAAGCTCATGGAGCTGCGAAGGCCTCCCGTCTCATTCCGCATTTTGATACCCTCAATACCAACCTCGCTGTACTTACTGTTCAGCGTCACTGTTTGCTCCAATGACCGACCAAGCCCCACTGAGAGATTTAGTGTACCAATTCGGGTCCTTGAGATAGAGCGGCTTCTTGTTCTTCCCAGAATGGAAGCCGTAAATATCTTCCCATGCCGTATCCCCGGAGCTAAAGGACAGCTCGTCCGGGGCGACTCTCACAACTGGACCGTAGCGCTCATGCAACGCTGTGATCATCGAGTTCAAATTGCCGTTTACAAGGTTCCAAACATACGGTGCTCGACTTGTAGCGGTAAATTTGGGCCCTGGTATATGGCTCAAGGGATGAAAGTATGCGTTATAGATGGCATAACCAAGTAGATAAAGGAATGGCTGGTAAGGCCGCTGTCAGTGGAGTACGAAATCTTATTGAAAAGCAGGGACTCACAAAGAGCACAAGAAATATGAAGATGGAGCTTCTGGGCAATATTGGCCCAGCGCTTTGCAAAGCCTCTATGGTCGCCATGGTTGGGCAGCTTTCAGATATGTAGAGAACAAGCAGCAGCTGTACAAGCAAAAGCGATAAAACACATTTATACTCTTGACTCTCGGTCAGATTTTGCTTCAAACTGTGGTGCCTGTTGATTACAGCTCTGCTTATGCATGATCACCTGTGCTTACTATTCTTGGCACGATGCCGCGGCAATAAGTACGGGCGAGAACACATGTTTTTGCTTGCCATATCTCCAAACGTAGCGCCAATTATTAATGGCTGCCCCAATTGGAGTACCTAGGGCTCGTGAGCCCGAGTCAGAGCGGACGACGCGAGGCCTGAGTAGGAGTAGGGCTGAGCAAGATCCTATGAAGCACTGTAACGTAGGTGCGTAGGTACCGAGGGTTTGGAGTCACGGCTAGGCGACCCTTCGAACGTGCCGGGTACCTCCACGTCGCTATCAGGCTAAAACACATTCTCAGAAATTGGTATCTGCTGTGTACACTCCTCATTGTGTAAGGTTATTGCTTGAGTGTACAGCGCGACCTCCAAGAGTCTGAGATTAGCCGAAGTCCCATCTATTCTGTCACATTGCGCAGCCGTGACTTTTTGCACCAACCCCTCTTACCCGTTACCTGGGCAGGAGCGATAGGGGTAATAGACTAATTAGGTATCTGCTGTACGAGGAGGGGGCGAAGCACATCGGACTCTCCGGCGGTAGAATAATGGACGCAGTCATCACAGCACTCGCCACTTCCACAACGCGATATTCTTGCGCAACATGCATGCCTGATGACGCCTCTGTCGTAAAGAGGCCGAAGTTAAACATAGGATGTCGTCCGACTACGTAGGAGACCACATTTTGACGTTGCGTCGCGAACGTCGTGTAAGCGCACGGCCATCACTCTTTCTGTCCTGCTCCGATTCCAAACGGTAGTACGTACCTTGATGGTCACTTTATTGACACGGTTATGCTAGTGCTTACAAACGGGCTATCTCTGATGCCGCTGCTTTTCGATGGAGAATGGCGGCACATACGAGACACGTTTGAACACAGTGAAATAAGCCATAAAGGCAGGGAACTGATGCGCTCCGAGCAATATGGATATATAGTGGGATACGTAGTAGAAGGTAAGCCAGCTGACTTCTAGTACTCGATCTTCTCCCTTCGATTTTCGTCATACTCAATCTCTTCCTCCCAGTCGAGAGGATCCAATCCACCCAAGCGCACCGCGCCCGTCCTCGCGCCTTTGCGGAAGGATGTCAAGTTGTCGCCTTCAAGGTTTTCGTCCCCAATTTTGCATAATACAACAGTTCCGTCCTTCTCAGCTCGTCTGTCAAGGATAACGAAGTGGTTGGAATCTAGTTGGACGTTTTCAGGCTTCTTCTTCAGCCACTCGGCTAGCTCCTCGAGCTTAGCCCCAATGAAGTCAGACCTAAAGCCTTCATCGATTGGAGGTTCGGTGCCTTGCTCTGCGTGCCTTGGAACGTTCTTGGGTGCCTTTTCGTAATCTTTCAGGGCAAGCCAGAACAGCGGAGTTTGAAGTGCACTGTTTGCTTCTTGCAGTATATGGTTTATTACCTGTAGTCAATGTGAGCAGCTTGTGGCCGGGGGAACCGAGACATCGTCACCTTCGGGGGTATGTCAACTATACAGAACAGTGCAAAGGGGAAAGTCGTCCATGTGCCCATTGTCAGTTGGCTAAGCGTTAAGTTAATGTCTTCGCTTCTCGTTACGCCACGCTAGGTATCTTAAGAGTACGGGGAGGTCTACGTAGAAAGGTGCTGCCCTTTTGTTGACCTGACGTAAGACTTGTAGATGGATATCAGGAAACGCTCCGTTATATTGAGTGGTGTGAGGAGCAAAGCTGTTGGAAATTCTTAGGTAACAACAGGGAATGCGTTACTTCCCACGATTCGACTGTGCCGTGGATGGCCTTCCTGTGCCGCGGCAACCAACATTTCCATCGCAGCCCATTTCACTGCGCACATGATATGAAACATTCAGTCCACAGTACCCACACTTTCGTATCAACAGATCTGCCAACATTCCGTAGGATAGCTTGCGAGAATGTGGCTATTGGTTGTACAAGTCCTGCCCCGTCCCTCGATTCTGCTCTCTTCTGCAAAAAAATGTCATAACATCATCAGAGATGTACGCCTCACAACCCGCGCTTGGATAACGATAGGCTGTTGCATGAACTTCATCATCTACCATGGCCGTCACGATAAGAAGAACTTCCCTGTTCCAATTTCTTTTGTGCCTCAGTGGCTTACGTTGTAGCAAATGAGCAGACATCTGCCCAACATCATCCCTTGTTAGAGCACTTCTTAAGTCTACTGAAATGCGAACAAAACGCCTCGCTGCCTAAGCCAACGACTGTGCCGGACAGACTGCATGCTCTAAATCTGAAAAGCGTCGAGAATCAGCTTGTTCACCATGGTACAACTAGTCTGATGACCACGTCATGCCCAGGCATCCTTCCATATACCCTGTATGCAACCAACGCCGCAATGAGTTCTGCATCACCAGTGGTCGAATAGCGAGCAGTTTGCGGCACCGGTTCTTGGAGAAGAAGAAATTGGTTCAAAATCCATCTCGCTAACTCACGTCTCTGACCAGTGGTGTCGAGGCATGCAGTGCGGCGTTGCGGCGTTGCGGCGATACGATGTTGGTTTTTGCAAGTGAACACACTGTGCCGAACCTGATGTTGGTAAGCTAAGTCTTCGATGACCATCGATGGAGCATAAAAGGAGCATTCATCCTGTTCCTCTTCGACGATCCAACCAGTTCAGCAGCCTCTTGTACCCTTCATCTTTCAGCCGGCAAAGGCCTCTCAGTCCATTGCTGTTGTTGAAAATCACACTACCCAAGTCATGAAGTCGATTAAGTTCGCTCTCATTGTTCTCTCCCAAGTATACTTCAGCTTTTCTGCAGCTGACCTTCTCCCCAACCGAACCTTAACAGTAGCTTCGGGCGTGCCCCCTGACCTCGAGAGAGAACATCCGCGAGATTTGAACACAAAAAGGGCGCCGCGGGACTGTGGCACCTTCACAATGTATTGCGGTGGTCTCCCAGCAACTGCTGGCGGTACTCGAGGTGTATCTGCCGAAGGGGCTTGTAACAACGCCTGCTATTACATCAATTTCCACAGCGGAGGATCCTACACGGCGACGCTTAGGACAAGCACTGCCAGAGACCGGAGGCAATCCGGCTGCCAGACTAGAGATGGCAGCGTTTGCAATAACATGCCATTCAGCCAGAAGTCTGTATTTCATATGGGGATCTGCATATGAAGATTGTCTGCTTACTGAACGCCCAGATTTCATGACCCTTTTGAAAGAGTGACGACTGGTCCGCGGTACCAATGCGATGAGTTCCCAATGGCAGCAATGGCTCAAAGTGATTTTTCCGGGCCCGTCCGTAATACTCTTCGCTGCATACCAAAAGAGGAGAATGGCAGTAAGTTGTGATTTTATCACACCAAGCAGGGAATGTTCCTCGATGCTTGTTGACGCTACACCAGGTGCCGGAGGCCAGCTTTCCAACTTCATACAAGGGAGGGGCTCAGGTCTTGAAGGAAGCACTTGCAAAGACGGGCTCAAGAATGGTGATACCTTCAAGGTCGCGTTTAACTACGACGACGCTGATTTAAAGTAAGAACCACTTCCTTTCAGAAGCATATCTGCTCAAACTCTTCCAGGCTTCTTCCTTACTGCAATTATCCTGGAAACACCCCGAAGGCCGATGCCGACCCCTACGAGTTTTATATGACGGGTTTGCAAGGCACAAGCGGTCGCATCTCCTTTCCATACGATAGCGCCAGCAGCAACCACTATGCGATTGCAGGTACAGGAAAAGATGTCCTTCAGTGCCGCGTGGATGTCCGGCGGCAATCAGGCGATAATTATGATGCCACGGTTTTCGACGTCAACGGCAACAAACAAGGAACCGCAGTTAAGGAGCTTACCTATGACGGAGAGTCTATGACTGTTCCAGGCATGGGGGGCTTACAAGACCTTCTCATTTTCCGCACTGGCGAAATGGGCGGCGCTGGCACGAGAGGCAGCGTCATAACTTTCAATTACGGGGCCCATCCCTTGGCCAACTTTAATCTCTTCACGGACTTTTCATGGGCTTCCGACACCCAGTCCTGCGACCCTGCATACGCCAAGAGCGATCCTGATGTATACCAGCCCGGTGGGTACTGCAAAGTTCCGGTGATCCAGGAGAATGAGGATGGAGACTCGCAGGAGCTTAGTTGCTACTTCCCTTGCAACGCGTCCTGAGCAGCAACGGCAACACAGGCCTGCGTTCCAACAAAGCAAGGCACATCCTTATCTTCAACAACAAGGTGTGCAGCACAACTCACATGAGCATCTTCAAGCATGATATGCTACGGTGCAAGACACAAGACAGACGCTTATCTTCAACAATAAGCCGAGAAATAATTGCTTTTAGAGGTGGACGAGATCATTTATTCTTGTTGCAGTAAATATCTCACTCATCGCATGCCGCATAGCTTTTGAGTATTTTGAATAGGCAGAAGATGTCATTCTTTAGGTAGTGAGTACAAAGCGAAAAAGACGAGGACGCCATTGGTAAAGTAGCTGGAATTAAACAATTATTAGGCGCTACAGAAGAGCTGCTCCTGCTTGTTATAGCAAGATGTAGAATGTGAAGACAGGATAGAAACATTCAGTCGACATTTTCTCCTGCCACAAGGTATATGCCGTACATCTTGTGAACATGACAACGCTTGGCCAAATTGAAAATCGGTCGGGGCGATATGCTTATTGCAGCAGTGGGTCGTTGGCGAACCCTCTCCGCGTTGCACCCCGTGCGAAGCTGTTGACGTTATTACTGTATTGCATGTTTTGCAAACTCAGCCTCCTGCCACTCCCAGAGCTTCTTCGCCAAAGCCGGATCTTTGGCGTAGCCACTTTCGCCCCCTTCCTTACCAATGGGGGTGTAGTAGCTTCCACTGTGGACATCCTTCGCAGTGGCAGCCCACAGTTGGTTCAGCGCCCCAGCTTTGACGTCGACCAGGATGAAGAAATCGGCTACACGCATAACTCCGATTATCAAGGAGAAAGGTCCGTTTGTCCACTGATCGGTGATGGTTGTTTTGACGCGCCCGGGGTGGACAGCTACCGACGTGATAGCGGGATACCGCTGGGCGAGCTCCTTGGTGAACAGGACATTGGCTAGCTTGGACTGGCCGTACCGTTGGAATGTGTCATATTCCTTCATATCCGTTGTACATGCGGCTGGTACGAAGCCGCCTTTCGGTGGCATCGAATGGCCGGCTGAAGTTAGATTGATCACACGAACGTCCGAGCCAGGCTGTGCTGACGTGGACGACAGTAATGGCATGAGAAGTTTCGTGAACAGAGCATGCCCCACGTGATTGGTCCCGAATTGGATTTCGTAACCTTCGGAAGTCAGACCAGCGGGGACTCCAAGAATGCCTGCGTTATTGATGAGGATATCGAGACGATCATTTTCCCGCAGCACCGTGTCGGCGGCTTGCTTAATCGACGAGAAGGATGTCAGATCGAGCCCGAGAAAGGTGATCTTGGCTTGCGGGACTTCTGCCTGTATCTCCGCAATGGCTTCTTCTGCTTTCGGTTTGGACCGCGCAGCTAAGTAGAGACGTTGTGGGTGATGCTTTGCCAGCTGCAAAACCGTCTCTTTACCAATTCCTGCATTGCCGCCTGTCACAATGATAGTTTTGGATGAAAGCTCCGGTATGTCGGTGTCAGGATGGAAGGGGACACAGCTAGAGAACATGCTTTTGATCATTGAAGCCATTCAAGGCTGCAAGGCAGTAAGCATTACAGACCTTGGGGTCCTTCGGCTAGTTGAACTGTTCAGCTGTGCGTTCACAACCTAGAAGACCTGGACGTCGAACACTTTATATATTAGTCATCTTGCGGAGTTGGAAAGAGTTAAGGCTCCGGTTGGAACGTGCATACGAAGAAGGGGTTCAAGGTGTAGAAGCGGAGCAACCCCACCCCCGGCGGGACGCCAATAAGCAGCCACCATCGCCGACCCGTCCTCCAATACCTACCTAGGGACTAGATAACACAACCTCACCGCATTGGTAGCCATAACGTCTTGGAGGGGGTAATGGAATCGAGGGTGTTGTTAGAATCCTGCTTCCGATTGATTCCAAATGCTTCCGATATTGGCTTAGCACGCAGGATTCTAAGAACACCCTGATTCCATTACCCCGTCTTAACACGTTAGACCCTTTTTGCTGGAAGTCGTCGACTGTGCACCCGGGGCAACCACCACCCGCATTGGATGGCAATCGTACTCGGGGTGCTGCATCCTTAATAGAGCGAGACCGGTGGGAGACACTCCCTATCTAACATTACTTTACTCCGCTCCAGACCCGACGGCCACGCAGCTGTATAGTTTCTGGTGGCTCTAGAGTGCATCGTACAATTCGCTAAGAGCTCTTGGTATATCATCCCGTTCCCAATGTTTTGGGGACTTCGAACAAAGCTTCTGGCGTAGTCATCCGACTTCATTCGCAGAACGAGCGCTCTTGCTCCTCGGGAGCGTACTGTCTTGACTAAACCCAAGGCCACAGCGGATATGCCTTAGACCAGTAGGGTACTTCTGCAAGGCCTAGACAGGCGCGAAGTAGGGGAGGAATAGTGAGTCCGCGCAGAAGCATACCGATGCGAGCAGTTTGATAAGGGCGCTCTCGTCACATTCAATCGTCTCCACTTTGACCGAGAAACTCGGGGAGGCGCTTAAACACCTCTGTCCAGGTCTCATGCCCGTCCACTAAGCTTTTGACTGCATCGACAACTTCGGATACCGAGGCCCGCACCTGCTTTGTGGTATCTCGATCTCGCAGTGTCACAGTATCATCTTTGAGAGAGTCAAAATCGACTGTAACACCAAGCGGGGTTCCAAGTTCATCGTTACGAGAGTAGCGTTTGCCTATGCTAACTCCAGAGCTGTCAACGCGGTTCGAGATCCCGAGACCTCGAAAGCGTTGAGAGAGCGTCTCTATGAGGGGTCTGAAGTCTCGATTGGCTGATAGTGGTACAATGAGAACCTTTGTGGGAGCCACCATGGGTGGAAGTGAGAGCACCTAGGCCATGAGATTAGCTGTGGGTCTCGGAATACAAGAGAGCAAACCCACGCCACGAGCGACATCGTCGGCACGATGCCAATAAACGTGTTCAAGCAAACTGTACATAATGCGCCCTATGCCAAAGGAGGGTTCAATGACATTCGGTGTGTACTCGCGAACATTCTCGATACGAGTGCGTTTCTCAATCTTCAAGAGATCTCGGTCCAAATCCACTTTGCCTCCTGGCAAACCGGCCGCTTCTAGCGTGATTTTCCCGGTATCTTGAAGCGTCTTTGCAAGATCCTCGCGCTTCAGCTGTGAAAGTTCTTCTACCGCCGTTTCGACGGCTTTCGCGTCCTTCCTGAATCTTGGGCCGAGCTTTTTCTTGTCGAGGTCCACTTGCCACTCTTCAATCTTCAGTGGCTCTGGCCTGTGTTCTCGCACGACAAGCGCCTCTCCCGTCCTTTTGGAGTGCACGCTAAGATCGTACGCACTACGGTCCGCACAACCTACACATTCAATCCATCCATAGCTGGTTAACAGTTCAGCGTCCCAGCAATCAGCGGCATAATGAGCCATCTCATTAGCCATGTGTTGGCGAAACCGTAGCTTGTTCATGTCGGCCCCGATCTTCCGCAGGAAAAGTTGAGTTCTAGCCAGGAAGTAGCCCAGAGTCTCATTATCAATGATCCTATTTCCCACCGCATCCTCAAGCCTAACATGTCTTATGTCTGTTTTGCCTGCTAACTGTGTGTTGCGATCCAGAAGCGCAAGCTCCATATCCTTCACTTCATGAAATCTGTCATGCCTCTTTCCACCCTTTGGGTCGACATAGTGCTCAACCTCTGCCATGAGAAACTCTCTCACGCGTAATAGACCGGACCGCGGCGAGATTTCGTTCCGAAAGGACTTGCCAATGGAGGCGGATGCGAAGGGCATGGAATTCTGATTCCATTCGAGGAGCTTCCTGAAGTTGACAAATTGACCCTGTGCGGTTTCCGGACGAAGGTAACCCGGAGACGCTGAGCTCGGCCCAATGGTAGTCTTGAACATGAGGTTGAACGGCACCGGCGGTAGAACTTCGTTATTGCCGTCAGGATTTTTTATTTCCAGTTGCTTGATCAGTTTACCAAGCTCTTCACCGTCGTAATTATCAATCTGCAAACTGCGCCCTTAGCATTGGCCGCAACATCTCCTCGAGGGAGTTCACAGACCGACAGCGCGTACCTTGGCTAGAATTTCCTCATACTGCGTTACTGTCGCGTCGTCTAGCTTGACAGCCTTGATGTCTTTGACCTTACTCTTTCTCTTCTTGGCATTCGCTGCGGTATCGTCCTCTTCCTCATTCAGTGTAATGCCTCTGGCGGCCTTATCTCCCTTCAGCCGTGCCTCTAACACGTTCTCAACCAAGTGATCGGCTCTTAGATAGTCCCCTTTCTTCGAGTCTTTACACATCCAATCCGCAAACTTGTCGACATGGCCGCTGGTAATGAAGACGTCCTCAGGCGTCAACGCGGTGCAATCCACCTCCAGCATGTTCTCTTCGATCACAAAGTGTTTTCTCCATAAGTCCACTATATTTGCTTGTAACGAGCATCCTGGGGGACCGTAGTCATAGAGCCCTCTATTGTCACCCTTGAAGCCACTCGCGGTTCTATAGATCTCGAAGGCTTCTGTATAGAAGAGGCGCCGCCTAAGAAGTGATTCGAATGGTCCGCGATCGAATTTGTCGCCGCTGAGCGTTGTAAGGTCTGCCATCTGGAAGGCCAGAGGCGATTGAGACGTGCCCCGGGCTCTGAAACTCGCACACACACCAAGGTTTTTCCGCGAGAAGGCGGGCTGGTAGTAATCCCAGTGTTGTTGCAACTTTGCGCCGGGTTTGAGGGATAATTTGGTCGTGGGCGCTTGGAAAAGGGGTCGGTTACCGTACCGCGCGCGTAAACAAGGGGGGTGATACACGAAAGACCAGACTCCTGGATTTACGTACTTTTTGATCGCAGAAGCGACGCGTATATGAGATGGCATGGCCCTCAAACCGACCGCTTTGTACACTATAGCTTTGAGTGCCTTCTAAGTCATATGCCTAGCGGGGATTGCCCCTTACAACTCCTACACTCAACACCCAGTAGGGCAGGCCGCAAGTAAACATATCAAAAGTCTCATGCTTCATTGAGCCCAATGACCATGACTAGAGAGAGAAGCCTGAGCGCAGATGGGCGATTGTTGAACGCCTGATTTGTGAGTTATGAATCGGACGGCAGCATAGACGCTTGCACCGGCCACTACTACATCAAAACGTCGCGTTTACCGAAATACGTCTCAAACCACTTTGAAGTGGGGAAGAAAATTCAGCTTATGGGTGATAAACTCTAGGAGGAGGCTGGCGCCTACAGGAACCGCCGCTCGCCAACTTGCATGGTCTCAGGAGTTTGATCAAGAGCCTGCCGTGCGGCACAGCGCTTGGAGCGCTTCAACCCCGGGCACTCCTGTTGAGGCTTGAACTGAGCCAGCAGTCATTACGAACAATCAAGGCTTGACTATGGGGTCCTTGCAACCCAAGTATAAACTCAATGGATACCATTACTGAATGACTACATCCAGCGTAACGCCCTGTTTCAGCTGCCGTCTTGTCAAAAGAGCGATGTGTTACATCACCCACCACGTCTTCTGCGTCCGGGTATCGAACTCTGCGAGAGCCCCCGCCTCCAGACATCCACGCCAAGTGTGAGCTACACCATGACCTTGTGGCGGAGGCACGCCAAGGTAGTCGAAGAGCTGCTCGAGAGCTTCAGGAGCACGACAGGCGTGCGTATTGTTCGAGCACGCGTGAAGGCTTATCAACTCATACGTTGCTGCAGGCTGTTCTCGATCCGCGCGGACAGTCAGGGTCCATTATGCGCCAGTGGTAAACGATGGCACCGGGACTTGTATTCCTGACAGCAGCAACGTTGTGGTTCAACACAGCGATGGTTCAGGGAATGCGTATACTTGTACGCCCCTGCCTTCCGACTCAATGATGATCTACCTCTGGACAATCTTCTGATAAGTGGTTCACACAGATATTACAAGCGCTGTAACGGATCGTACAGAAACTTGCTTGGGCAGCGTATCGCGAATTACAAGACGGTGCCAAGGATCAGATGAATGAGCTGCTGTTCCGACCTGGAAAAGTGATCCGATGCAGGCGTCGATGTACATGTGCTTTTGATCTTTGCTTTTACCAGCAAGTAGAATAACTTCAACGTCTCCTTGCAATGCAATTTCAGCAGTTCCTTATTTCGCTTTTTGATAGTACTTTGACGCATCTTGCTAGAACACGTATTGCTTGCGACCCTGCTGCAGGATGCGCTTATATGTTGCAAAGGGCATTATGCAGCTTATAGGGAACTTCTGGCGCAACTATCTGTTACTACGGGCATAAGCGTCCCTCAGTTCCGGACTTTGCTCTAAATCGCTTTGGCTTGCTCTGGTGCCCATTACGGACTTGGCAAACGGCCCTGTCACTGCTTACCTAGGTAGAACAAGCTCTTCTGCCGTGGCTTCACATCGGCTTACATAGTTCACATGTTCTCTGCTCGACACCGGACGTATGGCTTGGCCGAAGGCACGATGTAACTAATAAGCTGATGTTTACGTTGAACACTGCGTCGCTACAGCCTATTCTATGGTGCATGCCTAAAAACATATTCACGGGAATATTGCGGCAGTAGAGGTCATTTTACACAGTCAAATATTATGGGGCAAGGCAACTCTGAACATCCGCTGTGAGTTGCTGTTCGTTTATTTCGATCAGCCACGCCATTGAAAGTCTCGTCCAACGATAGAAAATCCATAGCATTGATGGCCTAGCGGATTGCGCCGAGGCAAATTGCTAACGACGTGTTACGGAAATGGATGAACTCCTTTCCTGGATGACCACCGGGCCACTGCAACCACAACGTCCCCAGTTCTGCCTATCAGACCATATCTTCTAGACGATGCATATCATGCCTCTCTTTCGATTCATCTCGGGACAGTTGATTATTCTCGTTGATCAGAGGAGCCTGAGACATCGAAAAGTTGTCTCCGTCGATGGTGATCGGATTGGTATCGCCAACCAAGAAAAGGTACCAGTAAAGAACCGCAATGAAGAACCCACCCCCCAGAATGTTTCCAATCAGAGCGGGAATCATACTCTTCCAGATATAGTACCCAACCGTGAGCTTCGTATTCGGATGCTTCAAGAAGATGGCCATAGGGATATAGAACATGTTCGCAATAACGTGGTCCAACCCTAGCAACACAAAGGCAAAGACCGGCCACCAAATCGCTGCGACCTTGCTGAAGAACTCCCGAGCGCAGCAGGAGAGAAAGCAAGCCAAGCACACAAGCCAATTTGCGCCAATTGCTCGAAGGAAGATCTGATGCCACTCTGGTGTGATAGCCTTGGTGGTAGCGATGGCGTAGACTTCAGTGCGGTACGCCTCGGCGGAGAGGACGCCACCGTAGCCGATTATAATGCCACGACGAAGAGAGACCCAGCGAGGTTACCGAAGAAGGTTAAGGTCCAGTGCATAAGCATCTTGAGCGGTGAGGTGCGACCGTGGACGGTGGACAGGGTGGTGTACTATTTGAAAAAGAGAAATCAGCCCTCTGATCGATACCATGGTGTTTGCAACGAAGCCAAGAAAACATACCATGAAGCTGCCTGTGGCCAGATCCGCACCGGTCATAACGATAACGACCAAACCGAAAGGAAAGATGAGGGCACCCATCATCCTGATCAACCCAGGCGCATTCTGCACATACCATGGGCTTGTCTGAATGACAGTGTAACATGCGCCAGCGAATGAGAGGTAACAGCCAGCTATGAAGGAGCTGATAATGATCTTGTCGATACGCATATTCGCTTTGTAGGCACCTGCGCGCGAGGCTATCTCTATAGCCTCCTTGGGCGTATAGGCATTGTGAACGACTTGCTGGACCACTATTGCCATGTCTTGACAGCGATGCTCGACGTTGTTGACAGCTAAGACTGATTGGATTCCGAAGCACAGACGGTGTTCTGATCTAGTGCGAGCTTATACGCCTACTCATATATGACTAGAGGCACTTTAAGAAGAGTTGGGTGCTATTCCTGTACATACGGCTGAAGGGGTGGCAGAGGAATATGTAAGATGTCAGCAGCGGTCAAAAGCAAATAAGCCGGTAAGCAGTGTAACCCCATGGCAGCGCGTGAGACGGTGCCCCATTTGGCATCAGCTTCGGCACAAAGGATTCTAGAGCACAGCGAATGAGGAGCGTATCTATCGAATCAGGGTCTGCATCATACACCATCGAGGCGGGTCAAGGCTCGTACAAGCTAAGCGGAGCGTAAGCAGGAAGGATTTGCGCATGACTGCGGGAGACTCCCTGTACAGAGGATGATAAATTACTGTTACCGAAAGCAAGCATCTTCGTGTATCATGACGTACACAGTTGCTGTGGACTAGTGTGAATCAAAGGCATGGAAGTCAGTGCAAGTACTAGTGCAGGATGCGCACGACTAGGTCAAAGTATTCTAGAGCGCAGTCGTGCGAGAGACCGGTCCAGAACTGGATTCTTCTTGCGAGGCGGGTCAGGGCTTATGTGCTTATGGAATACATTATTATATGTTGTGTGAGAACCGTTGTATGAGTGTATAATGTTAAATATCCGTTGGTTGATCATGAAACAAATATCAGCTGTTGGCTGAGAGTTACACTCCGCATAGATAAGCCTCGAGGCGTTCTTGGCTGCGGGTCGAAGCTCTGGAGCAAACTGACAAGGGTCTCGAGATAAGCTTCGAGGCTTCGTCTCTGGTTGGCATCACCCCTGGCTCGGCCACCGGCTATATCGGAAGATGGTTGTGTCTCGCTAAACCGCAGACCACCGCTGAGTTCTGTCGGTGGAAAGGATATGCATAGCCCATATGACCAGAGACAAATATTATAAATCTTGGAGCGCACAATACACTTGGTTGTAAAACGTAGTTAGAAAGTTGTCGCGGCTGAGCACGCTGCCGCTAGGTCATGCCAACGGTCAGCTCGCTGTTTGTCAGCAGGCTGGCGAGTTGTTTCCTCATTGCTCTCAGAAATACTGTATTGTATTGTATAAAACAGTAAGCCCAAGCAAGTTGACCAACTCCCGTCTGGTCGTAAATACAGGACCAAAATGCGAGCCGATTCTTGGTAATTCTATTACTCTTGGAGCACGCCAGCAATGCAGTAGTAGGCTGTAACAGCGGTTCAATGCGCGCTCTTGGCTCGTCACATATGTACCAGCAAAAGTCGTCCCAGGTTGCTAATATCCCATACACTTGTGGTGTCGTTCTGGCCGCATATATGATACCGTTGGACTTCAATAATTGTGGTAGTGACACAGCAGCCAGAGAGGCAACGTCGCTCTTCAGTTGTCGTACAGTACTGCACCGCAGTCAGTCACGGCTTACCCGCACGATGAAGCCGAATTCTACCTCTCGGGCTCCTCGGCAGTGGCGGTCCATGCTCTGAGGATCTTAGTGCCAACATTGCGATTGACTTCAGAGTCAACGCTTGCACTAGGACGGTGCAGGGTGGTGCTCTCGAAATGGCTACCTGAGCATGGTTCAGAGCTCACGTCGACTCAGAACCTTGAGAACCACGGAGTGCGAATCAAGCCCAAGTTCGCGAGCCTCTCCCAAGAGCGCCCTAGTCTGCGGACGCCGTCCGGAGTTGTGATATTGAATCATCTTCTGGTCATCATCCGTCCGTGATCTCTTCCCATTGTTCGGTTTCGTCTAACGGGCTTGGTCCGCCGTGTCTCGCTTCTGGCGTACTGTCAACCAAAGAATCAGCTTCGTTATGGGCATGGTTCTCGTTGTCTGGTGGCACAGGCTCCGTTTTAGTCGTGGCCTTCTCTTCGAGGGCAAAGCCGACTGATTTGCCAGAACTTCGTCTTGACGACTCCTCTACGACATCACCACTCCAAGGCTTGCATTCCTTAACTAGCTCGCCACATCTGAGACAAGTCCATCCATCTCCTTGTTCAGCCTCCAATCGATGTGCCAGGCACACGAAGCAGTATTTGCAACCACACGGTATAGTCTCGTATGGATTTGTAATATCTGTTTGCGCGGAACCGACGACACCTCCAGAGGCGCCAGAAACTGCCAAGATTTCGTTCTCTGCAGTCGATGTTGGATTCTGGTCTTGATAGCAGATGGCGCACGTTCTTTCCGGTAGAAATCCTAGCTCGCCACCAGTTCTGCCATAGTCTTCCTCGCCTGCTCCGAAGATGGTCACTTTCACCTTTCGCCATGCCCGAGCTAACCATCTCCGCCAGCGACTGATACCGACAAGGGGTAGCAGAAACAGAAGAAATTCGGTAAATGCATGCCAGACCAATTGGCGGTTCAAGTACTCAAAGGAGACTTCGCGGCTGACTTGCGCGCCGCTTGGTGCGAGCCGTAAGCGTAAGATCCGATCAAGGAGTGTTCTGTACTTTCCATCCAACAGAAATACAAGGAATGAAGTAAGAGCAGCGATAGAATGGGCAGTAGAAACGAAAGAGGATAGCCTTGACAGACGGCGCATATTGCGTGATGGTTCTTGATAACCACCCTCTCCACGTACTAGCCAATCCTCCCACTTTGTCCAAGTATATCGGCCACCAACGGTCATTGTTCCATATAGACTTTTTTGCCATCTTGTTGGAGGTGTACGGGCATAGCTTGGCCCGCGTGCATCTACGTAACGGAGATTTTGCAGAGCAGCACCGTAGGAAGTGTTGTGGTCCCAGATAGTCAGCTTAAACAAAATTGCTCGTAAACACAAGCCGATCTCTGCAGACCAGTCGTCTTGCAAATGCGAGCCAAAGTACTTCAACGCCTCGCCAACTTGTCCTTTAAGTAGATCCAAGAGCTCTTCGTCAAGGAGTTCGGCATCAACTTGGCCAACTCTGAAGGCGGGCCTTGTTCCCTCCCGCCCTTTAATGCTATCCCATGTTGCAACGCCAGCACGACCTATCCGGCTTAGTGGAAATGGAAGTCGGTTGACAGGGTTGGCGGCATGACGAGCCTCTTGCAGCTGTACCTGGGCCTGAGCCTCTTGTTCGCGCAGTCTTTGGCGAGCAGCGAGGCGCTCCTGTGCCGCCGCAAAGTTGGCAGATGTCATTGTCGTTGCATTCTGGATGATGCTGGGGCGCACGTCAATCCTCAAAAACGCGGAGGAGATGCGCGCGGAATCCGGAGAGTGTGATAATCCGGGCTCATCAGCTAATAAATAAGTCTGCAAACATGCCAAACACAACCTTACCAAACACTTCGACAGAGCAAGACACAACACAAAAGCACCAATGTCGCCAGTCTTACCTACTGCTACCAGGTCGCCGTGCTACTCCTGAAACCGGACGTTGCGGTATGGATCCTTTACTCACACCAGGCGACCCACGAGATTTGAAGAGCAGCCTACTTTACGATGCCTTGGAGAGCGCAGCCTCAAATGACCCTGTTCGCGTGCAGAAAGGCACGAAACAGCTACAGAAGTGGGAAACAGAGCGAGGCTTCTACGTGTTTCTGCAGGTATTACACGCAAAAACAGCAACCTATATATTACCTCTGTTGACGTAGCAGTCTGACGTAGATGGACCTGTCTAGGCTGTCTTCATAGACAAGTCCTTACCTCTCGAAATCCGGTATCTTTCCATAATCCAACTTAAAAACGGGATCGATAGATACTGGAGAAAGACTGCCACCCAGTAAAGCCAATGCCACCACAATAGCGTAATACACTGCTGATCAAGGAATAGCGCAGTCAGCAAGGATGATAAATCAACTATCCGTTCGCGATTACTATCTAGCGGCGTGAATGAGGAGAACGAACGGCTAGCATTACAGAATGCTCTGGTTGTCGCAAAGGTTGTCAGATTTGACTTTCCCCTAGATTGGTAAGTTGAATGTTCCTAGGTCAACTTCAGACAAGAGGTGGTGGTACCCTGGAGGCCCAGATTGTGTTGCCGGCAGCACAAGAACCTCAAGTCAGGATCATGACTACGGCTTCGAGGCGCATAACCTATCATATTCTCCGTTGAGCGTCTAATGGCCCTTACTGGAAGAGTGCCGGATCTTACGGCGTATCGTTACTGACGAAATGCAGGCCAACCGTAATTGACGAGCTTCTTCTGCTTCTGGAAACATCAAACTCCCTGCGCCTAAGTAGAACCTTACTGATCTTGCTCCATGTTGTCAAGGAGCTGGTCACTGGGCGCTTACCCAGAACAAAGGCACTGGTACAGCAGATTACTCCGAACCTAGTTCAAACTTTGGGCCAGATCTATCTAGACAGGGCGCAACAATGGCAAGCTAACCAGGATGTTGACATCTCCGCCGAGGTGGACCAGAGTCTCCTCGCCATCAAGAGTTTAAGACGAGTGCTGGTTGCAGGATACGAGTTCCCCAATCGTGATCACGATGTCCGCGCACTCTGGGTAATCCTAAAAGAGCAGCTCGGAATATTTCTGAACATGTCCTCTTCCGGTGTGTCTCCAAGTCCAACCTATGCTGCAAAAGTCAACAAGCACCTAATCCAACTTTCTAAACTGCATTTGGAGATGGCCAAAATACATCCCGCGGCGTTCGTTTACCTTCCGGAATCTGTGGATCTTGTTTGCGCCTATTGGTTCCTGATAGCGCAGTTTAGCTATGCTTATGGTGGAAGATACCCATCGTATCAGGCTCTCTTATCCGCGTCCAAGATTCAGACCGATGGTGATTCGTCTGATGAGGAGACGAGCATCACAGAAAAGCTAAGCCTCCAAGGTCTCAAACTCATTCGGTCGTGCGTCAAGATGGTCTACAGTGCGGCGCGGACATTCAAGTATAAAACAGCCTTCGACAAAGAAGAGAAAGCTGAGGCGATTCAAACAATCCGTACTAAGCTTCTCACGGATGACTTCGTACGCGAGGTTGTGGATGTTATCGTCAGCAGATACTTCGTTTTCCGTCCCACTGACTTGCGGCGATGGGAAGACGAGCCAGAAGAATGGGAGAGACAGGAAGATAATGAAGGAGAAGACTACGAGTTCTCAATACGGCCTTGCTCGGAGAAGCTGTTCCTAGATCTGGCAATCCACTACAAACATCTCATTGTTGAGCCACTCCTCGACTTTGTAGCTAAGGTCAAACGTGAGTCTCAAGTTTATTACGTGAACCGTGAACGACCGCTTTGCTCGTAAAATATGCAAAGGGGGTTCTGTTACCTTTCATCGATTGCTATGTAACTGCTTATGCCGGCTACGAATCGTGCGCTTGCTAACTGGCGGCTTGTAGAACCCTCGTTCGACAATGTTTTGTCGAAAGATTCCGCATACACCGCCATCGGGTTGGCCGCACCGATCCTCCACGATCGCTTCGACTTTGACCAACTTCTAACATCGACTTTGACCGCTGACGTGCAAAGTCGGCAGCCCGGGTGCCAACTCATTCGCCGACGTGTTGCAATTCTTATTGGTCAATGGATCTCCGTCAAGGTTTCTAAAGAGAATCGCCCCATTGTGTACGAAATATTCCGACATCTTCTGGATACGGACGACCCTTGCAACGACCAAGTCGTGCGGGTTACCGCAGGAAGGCAGTTGCACAAGGTTGCCGACGAGTGGGAGTTTGATGCTCAGCAATTCATGCCATATGCGCCAGATACCCTGACCAGATTGATGAAGTTGATCGAAGAAGTTGAACTTACAGACACTAAGATGGCGCTTCTTAGTACAGTCAGCGTCCTTGTCGAGCGCTTTGACTATCGTATCACTCCTTATGCAGAGAAGATTGTAGCTCTTCTCCCGCCGCTATGGGAACAATCTGGGGCCGAGCATTTGCTGAAGCAAGCTATCTTGACGATCCTTGCCCGCCTTATCAATGCCATGAAATCCGCGTCTCGGCCTCTCCACTCATTAGTCCTGCCCATCGTGAAGGGAGCGATCGAGCCGGGCTCAGAGACGCAGATCTACCTCCTAGATGATGCTCTCGACCTTTGGTCTAACATTCTCATCCAAACACCAGCACCAGCAACCGCCGAGCTTCTATCTTTGGTCCCTTATCTCCTACCCCTATTTGAACTCGGCACCGAAAGCTTGAGGAAGGCTCTCGAGATCGCAGAGTCTTACATCCTGCTGGCACCAGCAAAGATGCTCTCCAATGCGGTCCGAAGCGGAATGCTTACCAAATTTACGGCTTTGCTGGGAAGCAAATCCGTGGATGGCTTTGTTATTAAATTGACGGAGATGATGGTCCGTTTCGCGGATAGCTTAGCAGGCGAGCAAGGTCTTCAAGTGATAAGCGTGACCTTGGTCGAAACTGGCTTTCTCACGAAAATTCTCGACGATATCAGAGGCAACTGGGAGGCTCATCAAACAACTGGACCGAATAGAAAAGACCCTGTGATTGATGTTGTGGTTGAGACCGACTACTTCGCCGTGATGGCTCGCATTGCGTTGGCAAGCCCAGATATATTCATCGGCGTACTACAAGGGTACGAGTCTACTTTACTACCGAGTCAAAGTGTTCCGAGCGTCGAGTGGTTTCTGCAGGAGTGGTTTGAGAACTTTGCAGACATCAACGACCCGGCTAGGAAGAAGCTCATGTGTCTCGCCCTTACGAAGCTACTTGAGACGGGGCAGCCGTGGATGTTAGGCAAGCTGCAGGATCTGTTCAACATTTGGGCCGATACAGTGCAGGAGGTAGATGCGATGGAGGATCCTGGTAAAGAGTAAGCACTTCTCTCCAGCGACTTTTTGACCCTACCACAAGGCCCCGCGACTAGCCTAAGGAACCTTAACTAGCAACTCACATCTCTGATTGTGACTGTCGCTGACGAACCTATAGTTGCTTAGTGTACTGGGAAACCGAGGAGCTGCAGAAGCCTTCAGAGCCCGAGCCTCCGGAGGACATACGTCGAAGAGAACTCACATACTCCGATCCGGTGCACAAACTGTACATTGTGCCGTTCCTGAAACAGCAGTTTCATGAT
Organism: Lichenothelia convexa; assembly: GCA_021030975.1. Lineage (NCBI taxonomy): Eukaryota > Fungi > Ascomycota > Dothideomycetes > Lichenotheliales > Lichenotheliaceae > Lichenothelia > Lichenothelia convexa. The sequence continues at coordinate 46,433 of JAGFMK010000239.1, forward strand.
GCTGTCGTAAGGAGTGGAGGCGAACAGGCATTCGCGCAGCAGTGGTTGGTAAATGTAGACCAGGATGCGATTGAACTAGTACGGCGTTGCGGGATATTCTGACGTGACACGACCGGACTGAGTACGTGCCGCTGTCGGTATGGACGGTCATTCTCTGATTGTGGGTTATGCGGTGTGATGCATGCAAAGCTTGTGAACTGGACGGCTTGGCCATGACGAAATTGGCGATACGACGCTTCTCCAATGCCGTAATGACCTATACCTACGTGAAGCGTATGCGACGTGACAAGGTTCAACAGTGGGAGATTGTGGGACACAGCGGCACCGTATAGGGAGGCAGATGGCTGATATTGGTGAAAATGAGACTACCTTCCCCCGGGTTGTCCAGTTGTTCTTACTGCAGCTATTTCACTCAGCATGGAGCACCTTGATCAAATACCTATTTTATCCAGTTCTTGTGTGCAAAGTATATCTATCTCAAGAGCAGTCAAAGCCAGTTCTGTTTCCCTCGTACAATATGCGTTATTGTAGGGCTGTGGAAAACCCCAGGCCACCTTCTCGGTCCATGACCACCAACCCCAAAGAAAAGGTAAAGCAGTGAATATACTTAAGGCTACAAGGTTACAAAGTACATTGCCGCTCCAGCCCGGGGTATGACTCCATTTCTCGCTTGCTAGATAGAGGCTAAAACATTGTTGAGATAGTGCCAACGGAGCTGACACATTGCTAGACAGACATTTTCAAAGCCAAGCTCTTAGTTACAGCATATTATCATTCCGGGCTGGAGCGGTAGGGTAGATACAAACGGCCATATGACTATACTCTTGTACTTTATACTGCATCAAGCTTGTTGACGAATCCAACATTATCCATTATTCCACTAACAGTACATTTCTCAAAGCTGGGTATCTAGTTCACGACCTTGCAAAACCTTACTTAACAGCCGCCTCCTCCTCCTCCACCACCTCCTCCTCCTCATCCTCCTCC
>JAGFMK010000023.1:0-152409 GCA_021030975.1 Lichenothelia convexa
ATGCTGGTTGGTAGATCGAGTTTATAATCGCTGGTACCAATGAGGCGTCTGATGCGGAATGGTCCTTCTTGTTTATGATCTAGCTTCTTTAAAGGCCTCTAGGTCTTGACGTTCTTGGTCGATAACTATACTAGGTCTCCCACCCGGTAGGCTGGTGCTGGTATGCGGTGTTGGTCGGCGAAGTGTTCTTGGCGTTTCTAGGCCAGTAGTATCTGCTGTCTAACTTCTTCGGTAATAGACGACATCTTTTACGCTAGTACTAGGCTTCTTTAAGTACTAAGTCGTTCCTATGCTGTCTAGTTGGGATTCTAGGCGCTAAGATCAAAGCTCATTCGTGGGTGGTACCTATAATTAGTAAAGAAGGGTGTTGTCCTCGTGCTGGCCGATTTAGAGTTGTTGGCGGCAAACTCGGCTATTAGTAGCTAATTAGCCTAGTTGTCTTACTAGTAGGCGACGTAGGCGCGAAGGTATTATTCCATGCCCGTATTAGCGTTCTCGGTCTGGCCGTCTATCTCTAGGTGATAGGCTGTTGACAGGCGAGCGTCTATTCTAAGTATACGGTAGAGCGTTTTCTAAACGAGAGAGATAAATTGTGGCCCTCGATCCGATACCATTGATTGGGGTAAGCTATAGATCTTCTAGACGTTGTTGATTAGTATATATACCAGTGCTTCAGCGGATATACCGCCTTCTTAATTAGTTAAACAAGTGATATAGTGTCTCATCTTGGTTAAACGGTCTATAACGACGTATATAGCATTGTTACCCCAGCTTTCAGGTAGTTCCGTAATGAAATCTAGTGATAGATCTGCCCAAGCGCGCTTAGGTATCGGTAGCGGCTTGAGTGCTCCCTAGTACTAGGAGCGGGACGGCTTAATTCGCTGGTATATATAGCAGTTCCTAATAAATCGTTTAATACTGACATCTATCCGCGGCCAATAGAAAAGGTAGCTAGCCAATTCGAGTGTCTTGGCGACTCCTAGGTGCCCGGTAGCGGGTTGTTCGTGACAGTCCTGGATTATGTATAGATGGAGGCTAGTGCTTTCTAGGATTAGGTGTCTCTCTCTATACTATATGACGTTGTTCTCAACACGGCACTCTGATAGGCTAATCTTCCTTAACTGGTGGATGCCGTCTTCTAGCTATTTTCGGATTTCTTGGCATAACAGATCGTCTTTTTGGGCTTAGATGATCTACTAGAGCAACGGAAGCGGGGGATCGATAGTATCCTAGGGATCAGGCGCGTCTATAGCGTCTAACACGGCAAGCTATAGTTCCTTTTAAATAAGTAGATCGAGATTAGCTGGTTTAAGTACTATTTGCCGCTGGAAGCGTTGCCGTTCGTCATTATTATGCTTAGGATAGTCTCCCACTCGGCGGGTAAGTGCGTTAGCCTTCCCGTTTTAACTACTAGGGCGGTATATAATAACAAAGTTGTATCGAGATAGAAATTCTGCCCAGCGTGCCTGGCGACGGGAAAGAGTCTTTATTGTTATAAAGTACTCGAGGCTTTTATAGTCAGTGAGGACTTTAATAGGAACCCCTATAGATTCGAGTTCAGGGCGCCATTCTTCGAACGCTCGGATTATAGCTAGAAGTTCTTTATTATAGATTTTATAATTACACTCGGCTGAGAGTATCCGCTTCAAGAAGAAGGCTATAGGGTGTAGGACGCTGTTATTATCGTATTAGGAGAGTATACCACCAGTGATATAATCCGAGGCATCTGGTTCCAGCACGCTTTGCTTGTTGGGATTAAAATGGGCTAGTACTGGTGCCTCGGTAACACGTTTCTTTAACTTATCAAAAGCGGCTTGGTAAGCGGCGTCCTATTTAAATAGTTTATCTTTCTAAGTGAGGTTGTTTAATAGTTTTATAATATAGGAGAAGTTCTTAATAAATTATTAGTAGAAGCTGTAGAATCTAATAAATCCCTAGACGTGTTTAAGGTTCTAGGGTACTACCCAATTGACAATTGTTGTAATCTTTGCAGGGTCTATACGGATGCCTTTTGTGGTAATAATCAATCCTGGTACCTAGTTTTAGTAACCCCAAATTCGTATTTGTCTAGATCGACTTATAGGCTATTTTCCTATAGGCGCTATAACACCTTCTTGACGTGCTCGTTATATTCCTTAGGCCGTTCTAAGTAGATGAGTATATCGTCTATATATACCGTAGCGAAGTCGTTAAGGTAGTTGAAAAGGATATCGTTTATAAAGTGCTGATATATGGCCGGGCCGTTGATTAGACCGAACGGCATCACTAAGTATTTATACGATCTAAATCGAGTTCAAAACGTCGTTAGGTCTTCGTCTTCTAGTATAGCTATATAAATTCGGTGGAAGGCCTGTCTTATATCTAGCTTGGTAAAGATCTTCGCTTTAGACAATTGGGCTAGTGTTTTATTGATTAATAGGAGGGGGTATCTGTCTTTCTTTGTGATGGCATTCAGCTTCTAGTAATTAATATAGAAGCGCAGCTGGCCGTTAGCCTTCTTAATAAATAGTATAGGAGACGCTATAGGCGCCGAGCTGGCGGTAATAAAGCCCTTATTTAAATTGTTTTCTAAATACTTCTTAACTTTAATAAGTTCTTGCTGTGACATGCTATATAATAGGTAGAAGCCTTAATCTTTCTATTCCCCTTCTAGAACAATATAATGATCTATCTTTCTATGCGGGGGTAGGGTATCAGAAGCCTCCTTAGAAAATACGTCTCTAAATTCCGAAAGCTCTCTTAGTAACAACTGCTTTTCTTGTTCCAATTGTTCATTAATCTCCCGCATACTAATTGAGAAGATTTAGCTCCTAGCTATACCGCTAGCTGTCTTGAATCCCTATACGCCGATTATCGCAATATTAATAGGTTTAATAGCTAATTTATTTATAGTTAGCTATTCTGTAGTTATTAAGTTAAGCTTAATCGGCGGCACATGCCGTAATAGGCGGATTAGTAGGCTCTAATTAGTGGAGCAGGAAGTAGGCTCAGGACTATTTCCTGAATTAGCCGACGCTAATTGGCCTGTTTGCCTGCCCGCAAGTTTATAAGCAGCCTCTAGTCGATATAACGTCTCTTTAGAGTGTATAGGAGGGTCGGTCTATTAGGCCGTGTGCAGATCTATGGGGATTAGGGATATAAAGGTCGTTAAGTCGTCTATATAGTTGTAGTATCCTAGTCTAAATTATATTATTTCGCTAATAGGATCAATAAGCACGCCGTGTGCTTTTATCTATATAAGGCTGAGGATTAGAGGGTGGCTTCCTAGCTTCGTAATTAATATCGGGGTGGTATTCGTCGTATAGTTCTGAATTGTTATCTAGGGGTAGATTGCGTGTGTAACGTCGGGTACGGGGAGTCTATTAAATCTAGTGATCTTCCAGGGTGTGGGAATAGGGAGGACGGATAGGGTACAGATTGTTTAAAGTGTGTATATATATATAGGATTAATAAAAGCGTATCTAGTATATCTAGTATTAATAAGTGCTTAAATAGTGATGTATTTCTTCTAACTACCTAGTCTAATAGCCACTGTAAACGATGGTGCCGAACATAGGTTTCCTAGCATCTTAGATACTAATATAATTTCCACATGTGTATAACCTCTTAATATAGTAGTAGGAGAGGCTAATCTTTTCCCTATTCAGGGGTGTCTTCTTCTATAGCACAGATCTGATCACTAGCCTTCTTCTTCTACAGGCAGTCCTAAGATATATAACCCTACTATTTATACTTAAAGCATCTTCCTTCTTACATTATCTTCTTACGTTCTAGATCCTAATTAGGGGCTCGATAGAGACGGGGCGTACCGAAACGGGAGGGAAGCACAGGAGAGGGCGGGATTAGTATAGGAGTATAAATAAGAATATAGGGAGGCGCTAATAAGGTAGGTCGTACAGCTGTAACGGCTAGGATAGGAAGATATTATAGGAAGCACAGTGTTGAGGTATCTACTTCTCGTATATTGGTAGATATCCGCTAGAGGCGCCGGGCAAAGGCGTGCAGATCGGTAGGGTCGTCTATATTGGTAACGATTGCCTTTCTAAGTTCTATAGAAAGCTTATCCTGAAGCTATTTAATGAGTGCTTGTTTATTATAATCAAGTTTGGCCGATAGGCGTAGGAAGTCCGCCTAGAAGGTGTTGAAATCCTTATTGCCTTAGCGAAGGTGGGTAAATTCCCTAAGCGCTATATAGTAACGATTCGGATCTCTATAGATCTGGTATAGGTGATTGAATATATCCTAGCTAGTAGTAAATATCTTCTAAGCGTTGTAATATATATAAGGTGATAGATACCTAGCTGCCTTACTACCTATATATATATTGATGTAGTCTATTTTAATACCTTCTATAGGGTAGTAATCTAAATTAACTCTGAGCTTTGCTTGCATCCTTAGTGTCTAATCGTCTATTATTAGATCCTTACCATTGGTAAACACCGGGGGATCGGGAAGCTTTACAGACAGCTAGATTAATCTACCTAAATCTAGTAATCCTAGCACTAATACAGCTGCTACTAGTAATATAGGTAAGTCGATAGGAGTTCCTATTATAGATTTTACAGGTGCCTGGCCGTTGATACTAGAGCTATATAACTAGGCTATTATAAATTTGGTAACCGCCTATAACTTTATAATATCCTCATTCTTCTTGATAATAGTTGTTTCTAAAGCTTCTACCTGATCTACGTTGTTATTGGCAATCACTACCGCATCCTCAGCAGTCTTCTTTATAAAGTATATTATCTCTAGTATAGTAGTAGGGTCCTTGTTTATCCAAGTCTCTAATTCCTCCACGGTCGTGACGTAATATAGGGTATACTAGACGTTCTGGCGATCGTCTACTACTACTAAAGCGCCTACGCCTTTAGCTGTCTCGTCTACTGCTGAGGTATAGACAAGGGATTCCTGGCGGATGCTCCCGCGTGGAGGTTCTCGTTTATTAACTATATTATCAGTTTGTGAGGTTTATAGAATTTAATAACATTAAGGTTTATGATTTATAATTAGTGGTCCTAGCACTATGGCTAGACGGTAGACGACCCTGTTACAGATGAGTTTCTCTAGGGATAAGTTTATAGGTATCATCGGTATTATTGGTCTTGTTGTTTCGTCAGGTTTGTTAAGTCATATTATTTAGTTTATTAAGTCGTCAAGTCGTACCTTGCGGTAAAAGAGTGTGGTGACCTTTTGATAATGTCAGGAGAAACACCCAGACGTTTAGTCAATAGGGTTAGATTAAATAAAGCTATCAAAAGGTGACGAAAAGGAAGCTATTAAGGTGGATTTAGGATATAAACACATGCCACTAGAACATTATTCTTCCACTCTAACAGCCTTACCCTCTATTCCTATCTATCTGGCTCTACTTCCGCCGATCCGTCGATAGATCTGTCGATATTCGTCATATATAACTGCTAAATAGTCGTTATATTTTATCTCTAGCCTAGTTTCTATTCTATAAGTAGTCTTATAGGAGTGGGGAGAACCACTAAAGTGGTCCTCCTTTAAGATAAGCTCCTATAAATATAACCTTCTTGACGTCGGTATTAAACGCCTAGCTAGAGATAATAAAAGATAGTTTGTATAGTGCAAGAAAGGGTTCTAAGACGGTTCGATCCCCTTAGTAAGCCTCGATCTTTATAAGTGAATTATTATTTAATATATTAGTATTCCTTAATATTAGTTCTTAGTTTTAAGTCTTAGTACTGCCGTCTTTACTTATAAAGGTTTAAGCTATATTATAAAGTAGTCTAAGGCTAGTTATTTTGCTGTGTTGGGACGACTTTTTCTCGATCTTGTTTCCTTTAGTATTAGGTCTTATAACAGGTAGACTTTGTACTAAGGTTATTAGACTTATTAAACGTTTTAGTATCCTATATATCTCTTCTTCTTCTAAGTCGCTAGATAAGGATATATCTTTTAATAGTGTTTTAGATTTTAAGTTAGTTATAAAAGATAGTGTAATATATCATTCCTTTATCAGTTGCTATTTAATTTATTAATCAGTTAAAGTGTAACGCTTAAGGGACAAAACCCCTAATAGTAGCCACTAGGCTCGGGCGGGATAGTAAGGGATAAGTAACATATTTAATATAGGCAAGGATTATATAAAGAGGAGCGTCTGCTATAATAATAAGAGGTACTAGGTGTATTACAGCATAAATTAATTAGACTAAATACTTAATTAAATAAGTTAACTAATAGGGATCCTAAGGGCCCCTATTATAGATAACTATATACCTAAATAAGGACACTAAGGTTACTAGTATCTATAATATCCTAGACGCTGAGGTTACTAGTGTCTATATTGTCTAGACGCTTATAGGAGCTATATCCTTAAGCGTCTATATTATATAGCCCTACCCCTCGCCCTATCACGTGTCCCTAAAATAGTTATAGCGCTAAGCTATATCTACTATATATAATACTTATCCTAATTAGCTTTCATTATCCCTTTCTATGATAATCCTTAGTCTAGCTATAACAGTACTAGAACCTATTATTATTCTAAGATAATATATAGTAAGAAATCTTTAAAGAGGTAGAGATATAGTAAGAAGTATACTAGTAAGGACGCTAGTAAGTACTATACCAGCGAGTACTACACTAGTAGCCTTACTAGATACTATATACCTCCTTTAAGGCGTTAATTATTACTAATAAAGAGGTAGGATTTAGGGTATATACTATAATCTATCGGGATTTAAGTGCTAAATAATAGCAATAGTAATAGTAATAGTAATAGCAATAGTAATAGCGATAGCGATAGTAATAATAGTAGTAGTAGTAGTAAGGGAGGTAATAGTAAGATATAGGAAGTAGCACTAAATTCTTTTCTACTAGTCTTTACTATTATATATAGGGTAAATAGGTTATTTTAATATATCTATACTATAACTCCTCTATATCTAGTACTAAGAAGTTTATAATAAATATAGTAATAGTAAGGTTAGTAACTAGAAGGCTTAAATTGCTATTCTTTAGGGGAAATATATATAGAAATTACTATATAGAACCCCCCCTTGCTAGTAGCAAGCCCAGCTGCACGCCCACAACGCCAATCACCTACCTTTTTACCCGCGTTGTACACGTAACACGTCCCGTCAGCAGGCTAGCTGCATAACTAGGCTTCCATTACCTACTTCATAGCACACGATGGTGCAGCCCTCCCAAGTCCAGCCAAGATGTGTCTAGAAGCCTCTCGGAGCGCGCGGCTTTGGGCGAGGACGCGCCCCACATGCCCGCCCCTTGCTAAGGTAGGGGAGGGTAAGGGCAAGTAAGCTATTATTAACGCCTCTCCAACGCCATGCGCCCCAAAGCATCGAGACCCTGTCATCATCGAGGGCTTCGTCGGTACGAACGGCCAAGCATAGCTAGAGAAATACTCCGTAGATACTCGGCGCACACTGTCAGATTCTCACTCACAGACGAGAGAACGGAGACTTTACTTCAGACACCCGCCTTCCCTTCCGCCTCGTCGCGAACGAACATGCCGCTGTATTATCTCGCGTTCACAAGCTACTCAGACCCGCATGCCAAGTTATATCTTTGCTAGCATAAACCGATTCAAGTCACGAATCCGTCTCGACTCACACTTTACCTAACCAGAACATCTGCTAAACACCTAATCACTGAATCCTGCTAAGTGTCACGGACTTCTGCGGAAACGCCTGAAATCGAACCACTGCCGTGATTGCCTCACACGTTGATTCGTGATACCGTGAAGTTGCGGAGTGAGCACTACATTTCGTCGATCTGAAAAGACCAAAAGTGTTCAGAGGCAGAGGTGAAAACTCACGCGTCACGTTATACGATATCTCTACCCTCTGGAAGACGTTGAATCAGCAGCTTGGCAGCGTGGCCGTTGGTGTTGTTGTACTAAATGCTAATGTCATGCTTCAAGCAGAAATCAGCACTCCGAGCAATCACGCTGACATTCCGCCGGCGATCAACGACCTCGCTGTGCTACAGGTCTGAAATTACATGCATATAGCGGCTTGACGGCCGCTTGTGTGTCCGTTTCTTTTAAAGGATGGCGCATCATCCTATGGGAATGGAAACCTACCATGGTCATGTCCGAACGCCTCCAGATGCCATCATTCTCTTCGAAGCTTGTCGCCTGGGCATACTGCCTCGAGTACAAAGACGCCTGTCGGAGAAAGAGCGTCAGTCTATCAAATCGGGATCGGTGTTTGTGTGGGATGAAAGGGAAGCTGGCATGCGAAGATGGACTGACGGGAAGTCATGGAGCGCAAGTAGGGTCTCGGGGAGTTTTCTTACATACCGCGAGATGGAAGGCAAAAGAGGAGGCAATGTGTACACAGGGAAGCCTGGAAAGAGGACAAACGGAGCAGATGGCAAACCACAAGACGGCTCGAGCACGAAAGGCAGCGACGAAGACATGGAGGGTGCTGATGATGGACCGGATGGGTACAGATACAAGCCAGATGGGCTTATGAAGCAGTCTTTCAGCATAACAACCAGCACTGGTCAACATCTGCACCTCATCAGTTACTTCTCCAGATCAGCCTCCGCCACCCAGTCACTGCCGCAGCCCTCGACCGATCCAAACCTGCGTCATATCCGACCTGTCAAAGGAATGTACCCAGAGGCTGCTATACATGAACAACCAAGTTCACCGCTCGTTGTGGCACGGGGTCCGCTACCTCCAGGTCCTTACTCTGTTTCACCGCAAATGGCTGGTCTCCCAGGATATGCAAGGCATGCAGCGGCTCAAGTAGGCTTTGTGCCACACCCTGGCTACTGGCAGCCCAATCCTATGCAAGGTCATCCAGGCCAACAATACTTGCCATATGGTTATTCAAATGGAGGATCACCACCGGGTTCGGGACAGTTAGGTCATCCACCGATGCACTACGGTCAGCAGTTCCCAGGTCATTTGCAACCTGTCAGAGGACCTACAGCCTTTGACCGAGCTCCACCGCCTCTCAGCAATAACACACTACCTCCGCCACCTGCTACTGCACACATGCACAACGGCCAGCCACTGCCACCACAAAGCTTTGCACCGCCCTCCCAGTATACCTCCAATCCGTCACCCCGCCTGCCCCAGTCATCCGAAATGGCGCATATGCGAGCCGCTTATCCACCGACAAGTCAGCAACCTGTTGACCCCGCGCTTTCAAACATTGATCCTCGTCTCGCCGCTCCAGCTCACTATCCTCACCAAAACTCAGCACCTCCTCCGATAACTCGCGAACAAGGTCCGGCTCCGCAGCCCTCCCTCCCGGGACAATCATCATCGGGTGAGAGTACCACAAATGGAAAGCTCATACCAAGCATCGGCGCTCTCATCAATCATCCTCAAGAGGAAAGACCGGAAGCAAAGAGCGAAAGCAAGAAACGCTCAAGAAGCAGAAGTCCTGGCGGGCCTGACCCTGCGCAAGACAAGGTGGGATTTAGGGAAGACATGAGGGCGTTGAGGCAGTTGGACAAAGCATTTGCGGCGTAAATGCGATGATCTGATTAAACACAATCTACGATGATGAGGCGACGGCGATTAGGAGCGGTTTCTAGCGATATACCTGTCATGTTCGAATCTGAGAATGCTACATTTTGCTGTACTCGTACATCATGGCCTTATGCCACATATTTGCAACAAGGGCGCAATGCATTTAGCTCTTGCAGCGACATGCGGTGCGCAGTACACAGGTGTTTGTCCGACCTCATTCTCTCGGGGTCAAGGCTTGCTATGTTAACGAGGGTGACTTGTGTACTTATCCGCGCCGTCGGAAGGTCACCATTTCCTGGCTTTGACGGGCCATGTGACGTGGCGCTCTTAAAAATCCAAACTTTCACTAACCAGTCTTTCCCTCTGCCGGCTTTCATCCAAAGAAGCTTTGGGACGCGTGATATGCTCGCTCTAGGGCAGGTCGGTCAGACGGGATGACTAAATATTTTGCTGTCGCATGGAGCTGAGGACAACTTCAGCATCAATGCAGACTGCGACCATTTTTGAGGCAATGTACAGCTAACGAAAAATTCACGACAAACCGAGTTGTGACGAACGCTTCTAACTAGTGTGTCGTCCGAGCAGGGTCAGCACGAAACAACCTTGAAGCTGTTGTCTCACAGCAAAACTCCGCCGCGTGCCATCAATTGGACTTGCCTCTTCTCATTTTATCAATTCTCCTTAGCTCTTACCTTCAAAAGCTGTTTTTGTCACCTCAGGAGACCGCTATCGTACTAATCAAAATGACCTACTTTCTCACAGAAGATTTGTCTCTCCTACGTTTACTCTCTTCGTCTCTCACTGCACATGGGCGCTGCTGATTCTTATTACCACTCATTTACATCCCTATTTCTCAACTTGTCTAATCTAGTTCCTATTTCATCACACGCTATCAGCACTACTCGCACACTTGCCGCTGACACAATGGCTAAAGGGAAATTCTTACCCGCGGCCCTGAGAGCAATCGTGGACATGGGAAGGTATCCTCACCCTCCCTCTTCCCACAGACTGTGTGGAACGAGAAACTCCTTTGACAGACTTTCAGCAATGGCATCCGCTTCTCCATCACAGATCTGTCTCCAGGAACGGCTCGTACTCTCCCAACCATTTACGCGGACCGAGCAGGCATCTCCTTGTACGATGCAATGCACAAAGACGGCCAGCAGGGATCCATACCAGATACCACAATTAGAGATGTTGTGAATCGGCTTCTTCGCTTCAAGTCTGTTTGTCAGGACTTTGGTGTTGTGGAGTCCAACATCCGGGTCATTGCTACAGAGGCCACTCGCATTGCCAGCAATTCTGCAGATTTCCGGCGAGCAATTAAAGACGCTACCGGCTGGGAAGTGGAGATGCTCCCCAAAGAAGAGGAAGGGCGGGTTGGAGCGATGGGGTAGGTTTAGCACTACCTCTCTACTCCTTCTTTGCAGGCATACAGAACGCTTCGATGACTGGACGACTAGCATTGTAAGCAGCCTACCGGAAATCAACGGCCTAGTTATGGATCTAGGTGGCGGTAGTACCCAGCTCACTTGGATCGTCAGCAACAATGGCCAGATAAAGATGAATCCGAAAGACTCCATAAGCCTACCATACGGCGCTGCAGCGATCACTCAGCGCCTGCGAGAAGCAGAGAAATTCGGCAAAGTCGCCCAGCTCCGGCTCAAGCAGTCACTAAAAGAAACCATCCGCCTAGCTTACCTCGAACTCAACGTCCCAGACGAGCTAATCGAAGCTGCCAATAAAACGGGAGGCTTCTCCCTTTACCTCTCCGGCGGTGGCTTCCGAGGCTGGGGCTACGTGCTTATGTCCCAACATCGCATCAAACCCTACCCTGTCCCGCTTATCAACGGCTTCTGTGTCGCGTCCGACGAGTTCAGAAATACCGCGAACGTTGAGTTCGTCGTCAAAGAAGCCTCCACCTCCGCCTCCTCATCCATCTTCCGCGTCTCCGACCGCCGAGCTAGTCAAGTCCCCGCCGTCGCCTTCCTCATAAACGCCCTCATCGAAGAACTGCCGCAAATCAAAGACGTACGCTTCTGCCAAGGCGGCGTCAGAGAAGGAGCGCTATTCCTCTCCTTGCCGGAGGACATCCGAGCTCAAAATCCGCTCGTGGCAGGCACGCTTCCTTACGCTCCTGCGTCCTCAGAACACCTCGTTAGTTTCCTCGACGCCGCTAATCCCGAGCCGAAAGTCGCGACCAAAGAACTTCTCACCGCGCTAGCGAACATGATGTACCACCACGCCCCCCTCAGCAAAGAGACGCAAGCCTCCGCCGCTCTGCGCTGCACAACCTCTGGCGTCCTTGCCGGCCTCCACGGCATGGACCACCGAGACCGCGTCATGCTAGCGCTCATGCTGTGTGAGCGCTGGGGCGGAACAGTGCCGCCGACAGACACCGAGTTTCTAGCCAGCATGCAGCAGCTTGCTGGGCCGAGGGATGCGTGGTGGGCGAAGTATTTTGGTCGCGTGGCCGCACTTGTTTGCGAGGTTTATCCGGCTGGCAGCGTTGATGAACAGCATCCGAAAGTCGCGTTTGCATCGGTTTTGACGCCGTCGACGAAGAAAGGTGCGGTGGGAGAGGTAGTTCTGACGGTTACGCCGTTGGGGTATCGGGGTGGTAAAGGGGTTGTAGCGGCGGAGCAGCAGGTTGACGGTGCTTGGCTGGGTGATTATGGGGAGAGCGTGAAGGAGGTGGTGAAGCTGGGGAAGAAGAAGGAGTGGGTTGGTGGATATGGGCTTAGTGTTGAGGTGAAGATTGTTTAGGGCTGTGCTGCGGTTGGGATGGATGAGTGCAGGTATTGTGATCACTCTCTTGGATCGTTTTCGACGTGGAACCTAGCGAAGATACCCTATCGATGCACATTTATCATTCGTTGCTGGCACTGTGCTGCCTGCGGCTACAAGATTGGACTCTTCTACTCCAGTGCCAAATTTTCTAAGTATTTATCCCGTTCAGTGTGAAACACCCTTCCAAGGATAACGATCTCCCGACAATACAAAGAGCAACCCAGCATGTTTAAGGAAAAAGCGGCTGCAAGCCTAAACCCATAGCGCTCCGCCTTACCAAGAAAGCTCAGGAACTTTTTCTTTATCTTAAATTCGGGAGCAGCGAGCAGTCACCGAAATGGTATCCCAACTGCCAACTGCATAAGACGTGCCAATCACTCTATCTTTCAAACTCGTCTGAACAGCTTCAAGAGTCTCAACTGTGATCTCACCAGTCCCAGACACGTTACAACTTGTCTATACGAGGATAGACCAGAGTGAACCACCTCTTCCTGGAATATCATGGATCGCTGAGCAGAACCGGAACAGGAAATGAATATCAACATGGGCAAATGCTCCCAGCAGCTCCACCAATTCCAAAGAGTTTCGTCACAGTCCGAGTAAGCGGGCGGGGTTTCTCTGGAGAGAAGGAAGAATCGTAGTGTGACCTGATAGCACCTATTAGAAGGTACTGTACAGTATCATCTGGGTCTCTCAGCTAATGGAATGCCAGAACTGCCACACTGCGCTCTGCGGGAACATGTTCTCACATGAGACATGGCATTGTCGCTGCTCCACTCCGCAAAGTATGAGGTTACCTCAACTCACACTGCTACTGTGCTCCGCCAGCCGGCATGGTGATGGTACGGACGCTGATGATTCATCGAGACCAGATACGAATCAAAGCAGTGAGTGGTGACGAACAGCAAGTATAAGGAGGGTTGGTGATGATGGAGACGGATACACAGTCCATCACCATTTCCTGTTGCTATCATCATCAACTTCATCCGCCGCTAGAACAACAGCCGTCACATCCTCAAATCCATCTTATTCCGAACAACGGGGCTGACCTTCGTTCATTTGGATTGCTTCATCAACCAGTGATTAACCAAGCTGAAAGTTGCACAGTGCGTTTATATAAGCGCAAGGCTCCTTCGCTTATCTTCGTCGCGAAGTGCTCTACGATGCCGCTATGATTTAGAGTTGTGACAATGGGCCCTCTTATCAAACCACGAGCTGTACTTGCTCGGATCCAAATGGAAGGAAAATTCCGGGACTGACCTAAGCCCGAGAAAATTCATAAGCGTCTTGCGTATCGCTTGTTCTCACCCAAAGCCAGTTATGTCTGGGTTTATAGATACAATCTGTATCTATTGCGCTGATGAGGATTGCTCTCCTGGATCTCACAGCTTGCTGTATCTGGAGCGTCTTCCGTTCAGTCTTCCGTTGTCTAGGGGTTTTTCCAGGCTGATGTTCTGATCAATCGGAGCGCAAAAGGAGAGAGAGGGGGTGTAAGAGTGCATAGGGCCGTGCGATTCCCGCTGTTGTGATCGATTACATCGTCGGAAGCGCAGATGTCTTCTTCTTTGACCGCTGTGGCCCAGTATTCACAGTGAATGCCGCTATTTAGAGCTACCGACTGGATATGGGTGCTACAGATATTCTATTTCAAATCGTGAGCAGAGGGTAACATGTGCCACACCAAGTCGCTCATGCACACGGACAATCCTGACGAATGGCCGCCATGCATGAACCTTCTCAACTCTACCGTACTGGCGCAAAGGTACTCTCGCTCTTAATGTTGATGCCATCGAGTGAAAGGATGTCGTACCGGCCGGGTATTCACGGTGACTTTCTCATGAGATGAACTAAGTGAGTCGGCAGTAGCAAAGCAATCCCGCAGGAAAAGGCTGAGCTTCAAAGCCGTGTAAAGGGGAAGTCTTACAGTTCGCCAGTTTCCTTATGTGGCAAGGCTTTGCTAGAAGTGAGTTGACGAAAGAGTAAATGGTCCCTCGTGTTTGATTCGGATGGACGCGTCAACAAGGGATAAGCAACTGATTGCCGGGCATGCCGCAAAGGCACTCTCAGCGCGAGCTGCACATTTCATCTTTATATTATTGTGGTTACATTCTGCGGAAAGCTATGTTTCTAATGCCATGAGCCTGACTATGGTGATGATGGATAGTAACGTGGTGATACTTGCTTTAACGATGATACACGGTGAAATCACAATGATGCAAATGTCCCATCACCGACCCTTGCGGCTATCTCACGATCTGCGACAGCCGCAACATGGAAGTTTTCTGGAGCTCTTTTCTCTCGCTTGAGAGTTTGAAAGATGATCTCGAGCAGGATGGTCTCTATCTCGTCAACTTGGATGTGTTGTCCTGAGCAATCCCAATATAGGTTGAGATATATAAACAACCGATTCTAATAATGCTTTACAAAGCCCGAAGATGATACCAGGGAGCAGTATTAAGAAATCGTTGTAATTCTTGCTTTCATCACCGCTGGCATATATGGGTGACTTCCCAAGTTCAACGGCAGCTTCTATATATTCATACTTGCATGGACAAGGCAATGTTACTTACAACCGGAGAGACTGTGGAGCATTTCGACGGCGCTTGACTCGGTATTCCTGACGAGCCCGAGCTGTTGGGAAGTATCGAGACATAACACTGCTTAATACTCTTTCTTGTGCACCTTTTGGACCGCAGATAAAGGGCTTGGGACGGATGGAGAGGATTGCGCTCTATTGCACGAGAAAGGAATTGGCCAGGTATTCAAGCTGTTCGTCTTCTTTGCTAAAGAAGACTTTGTTCAAAGCAGCTACCAAATTCCCAGTTATTTTTTGCTTTTTGCACAGGACAATGTTCAATCTGCGTCAAGCTTGACAAATTAGCCAATTGTCACAACAGCGCGCTTTGTATATTTTGAGCATTGCATAATTACACAAGCAGTATGTATTTATCTCTCAGCGTTCAATGTCGGACGCCGATACGGGCTCCCTTTGTTCTAACTGACTGTACCAGATTCGAACACATATTAAACACCGACGGAAAAAGCTCCAGGTATGTAACAAGTAGACGCCCCACCAGATATCGCTAACCCTCGCAACCTCTTGACGGGAACGCCACGGCCCGCAAAATAAAGCTCTACAATATGTAACCCGAAAATCGACGGTGAATGTGCGAAATATACTAGACCTGCTGATCCTTTGTTTCGACGCTTAACCAGAGAACTCAGGTACAGTCTCCTTCTCTAGCTTGCCTGGAACCAGTGCCAATGGCACGATTCCGCTGACGTGCATCTCTGGACCGTATACGTGCATGCTAAGACCAAGTTCTTGGCCGACAGCCTTGATGTTCTTGAGGCCTTCTTGGTAGTTGGGGCCAGCACGTCGGACCCAAATCTGAACCTTGTGCTCGACCAGTAGGGGCGCTACTTCACGGAGGGCACGGATGACACCCTTGAATGTGGAGGCAACCTGGGACGAAGTTAGCACTGGAGTCCTCCTTGCCATGCCGTGACAGTCGTAGTAAATCGGTGGGAAGATGAACTTACGTTGGTGAAGTTAGCAATACCGCCGCCGATGAAGAGAACCTTGCCCTCAGACCGTTGCGGAGCACGGAGCATGAGGTCTAGGACTGTTCTGGCATAGTGGTAGGTCTGAGTCTCGGTCGGTGCACCAGAGTACTCGCCGTAATTGGCTAACTCATTGGCGAAGCCAGCTGAGGCAATGGCATCAGCATAGACGACCGAGGCACCACCACCAGCAACGAGGGTCCAAACACGGCCCGTGGGGTTAAGGATGGTAAGCTTGAGTGATGCACCTGTTTTTGCGTCCATCTCGGCAATGTAAGCTTCTTCTTTGCTCATCTCACGGCCGAATGGTGCAGGGAAAACCATCTCGGGACCAGCATCGATGGTGACTTTGACGTCTTTCGACAAGAGGGCTGGTAGACCGAGAGCAGTGGCTGATCGGGCGACGGCCCATTTGGAACCGCATTCGAATTCTGCGGTCTGGTCGAGCTTGGCTGCGAGATCGAGAAAGTGGACTTCGGCCCCAGTCTTGTCTTCATTAGGAATAACGACGAGAGGATTGATCTCTAGGTAACTAGATCCAGGGTTAGTAAACGGTCGTCTAGGAATTGAGATTGGGAAACATACGTAAATTGGCAGTCAACATAGACTGCGTATAGCCTGGAAATGAAGTCGACCAAGACATTGTGTACACCTTTTGGAACTTTCTTGAGAAGAGTAGCGGCAATTTCGTGATTGGATGGATATTGAGAGAGATCGACGGGAACGAGGAGCTTCTCGGCCTTCTCATCAACGTCACCGACATCAACACCGCCCTCGTGTGTGAAAAGAATCCAGTCGCCCTGTGGGATCATGTGTTAGCGCAGATGCACGTGAAGATACCGGGCACGCAAGACTGATTGCGTGCGAATAACTGGCAGCGGACGTGACCGAGGTAAAGGGAGGAGAAAAGGTACAGCAAGACCGGGATTGGTCAAAGGGTCCGGCTCGCTTGATGTGGGTCTTCCCATCTCCGTGTGCCCGTCAAGGTGTCGCATCCGGAGAGTAGGAACCATGGACAACAGCTTGACGAGACGTCTTGGCAGATTGGTCTCAGTGCAAATAGCTGGCCAAATCAGGCACGAAAGGCATTTTTACTGATGCAAATTTCCTGTGCTCTTCCAACTAGGGCCAATGTAATGCGGGAAAAGGACGACACAGAAATCGGCGTACACACCTCTCGGACGGAGTTGATGTTGATGTAGTATTCGGTGTCTGACGGGTGAGGTACGAAAGGCTCGACGAGAAAATTCCTCAGGATGCCTTCAACCGTCTCAACCTTCTGCGCTTTCTTCGCCCTCTCTTCGATCCATTGCCGGGCTTCAGGCCATGTCTTGTTCAGGGCCAATAGGCCGCTCTTGCCTCTCCTCTTGATCAATTGATCTGGCTTTGCTACGAACCTCGAGTTCTTCTGCAGCAGCCATGGGTATGTGTTCTCGGCGCGATCTAAAACGTCATTGACGTCCTCGTCCTCCGGGAAATTGATTGTCGCGAGTCTTGGGGTAGGGTTGTGTGTAGCTTGCGCTGGGAGAGGTGTAGGTTTGATCACTGGCGCTCTCGTGAGGTGGTAGTTGAGGATAGCCTTGCCGTCGGCCTCGAGGATGGATTTTGCGGACATCGTGGATAGGCAAGAAGAGTGTGTTCAGTGACTGGATTTGATCTGTGAGCCAACTGCGTAAAGGAGATGTAGGAAGTGGTTCTTCTGAGGCAGCGGACTGTGCTGAATTGCGAGCTTCAGGGGATGGAGAGGAAAGGAGATTTGGAAGTGTCCGTGCTTTCGAAGTCCGAGATATTCGAGGGCTTCTATCAATATCGGACAATACTGCCACTCGGAGATAAAGTTGGGCTTACCTTGCAACTGTTGAGTCCACGAGAGTCGTCGATTGAAGCAGGTTTGTGCCAAAACCTAGAGATCAGAATGTAGATTGAAGACACTGATAAGAAATGCTGCTGGATGTGAATATGTGAGAGTAGAATTGCTTGGTCTTGCGCTGATTATTTTTCTGGTGAGCACTGCGAGGTCCACACGGAGCATTAGCTCATGCAAGCGAGATGGACCCGTTGGGCGCGAAAGGGTTCCCGGCATCCGCAGCGAGTTGGGGCTGACGCCAAGGACGCCTGCTTCGGGACACGCAGGGGTCATACAACTCGATCGGGCACATCATTAATCCCATCGACAAGGGGATGACTACATTAAACACCGACGGATTTTAGACACACAAGCAGTAAACTACGCTCCACTTCTCAGTTGATGTTATTGTTTTACATCTACATGTGCATACTTCAGCGTAATCCGAAATTCCGGTACCTTGTACTATGCCATTTGGGTACTGCCGGATCCCCAGAGGTACCGATTTCAGCAATAAAATTCTAAATAGGGTATCGCCGGTCGGCATCCGTAGGGGTTAGCGCTTGAGCCCCAACTACCCGCCAAAACCCCTGGTACGCTCACTCCCGGAGGTACCTGCGCGGCTTTTGGCGTTGAAGAGAGCTTTCTGCATTTTGCTGTCGCTCAACATCCCCGAGAAACTCCCCCAAGGCGAAATAATCCTTCTCTCTCACCATCTCCACAGGCACGACATCTCTTGTCCGACTCCAGCGTTTGGGTTTCTGGTGCTGTCTTTCTTCAACACGACTCTCGAAGGTAAGAATCTTAACTAATTGTCAACTCCCCTAATCTCATCTCCGACGACGCTCAGCCCAACACGACCGTAATCCTCTCTTACCCGAGAATTCCGGAGGGTTACCGGTGCATCACAGCTTCGTTGTACGGCACATCACATCAAGCGACAATTCTTACTGATCGTGAGAATCTTTGAAACTGACAATTCCAACAGTGACTTTCCAAACCTCCACCCCTAAATCAGCGGCACCGCTCCACAATGCCTTCTGCCATTCCAGTCACAAACGGCACAGACGCGCCCGCACCTCTGTCCCATACGGCCAGCAATGGCATCAACGGAGTGGACGGCGTCAATGGTGTCAATGGTGTCAATGGAGCCTCAGCAAACGACAACATCCGCAGATTCGCACCTCCTAGCAGGCCACTGAGTCCTCCTGCTCGCCACACACTCTTCCACGAGAGGACAAGATGTTTTGTCTAGTGAGTAACCTTAGCAACAGAAGACTCTATGAAACCGCAGACTGACATTTTCGCTCCAGCGGTCTGCAACCCCGGGCTGTGCAAGGCATGCTCGACTTCGACTTCATCTGCAAGCGGAAGTCTCCATCCGTTGCTGGCATAATCTACACATTCGGCGGTCAATTCGTCAGCAAGATGTACTGGGGCACGAGCGAGACACTGCTCCCGGTCTACCAGGCTGTCGAAAAGGCAATTGCCAAGCACAACGACGTTGATACCGTGGTCAACTTCGCTTCCTCGCGGAGTGTTTACAGCTCCACCATGGAACTGATGAACTTCCCGCAAATCAAGTGCATCGCGATCATTGCTGAGGGTGTACCTGAAAGGGTGAGTGTCTGACGTTCATTTTTGCGTCAAACCCGTCCGACTGACCACTTCACTAGCGTGCCCGTGAAATCCTCCATGTTGCCAAGCAGAAGGGCATCACCATCATTGGGCCTGCAACAGTCGGTGGAATCAAGCCAGGAGCGTTCAAGATCGGTAACACTGGTGGTATGATGGATAACATTGTTGCTTCCAAACTCTACCGCCCTGGCTCAGTGGCCTACGTTTCCAAGTCCGGTGGTATGTCAAACGAGCTGAACAACATCATTGCAAACACAACGGACGGTGTTTATGAGGGTGTTGCAATTGGGGGTGACAGATACCCGGGTACCACCTTCATCGACCATATGCTCCGATACCAAGATGACCCAAACTGCAAGATTCTTATGCTGCTAGGTGAAGTCGGAGGCGTCGAAGAATATCGTGTGATCGAGGCTGTCAAGTCTGGTCGCATCAACAAGCCCATAGTTGCTTGGGCTATTGGTACTGTTGCCGGCATGCTCAAGACTGAGGTGCAATTCGGTCACGCTGGATCTTTCGCGAACTCTCAGCTGGAGACGGCCAACATGAAGAACAAGGCCATGAAGGAAGCTGGTTTTTATGTTCCAGCCACCTTCGAGGAGATGCCAGCTCTTCTTGCCGAAGTTTATCAGACTGCTGTGAAGAAGGGCACTGTTAAGCCAAAGCCCGAACCTGCCGTTCCAAAGATTCCCATTGACTACTCGTGGGCTCAAGAGCTCGGACTTATCCGGAAACCCGCCGCTTTTATCTCCACCATTTCCGACGACCGTGGCCAAGAACTTCTGTATGCTGGTATGCCGATCTCTGATGTCTTCAAAGAGAACATTGGCATTGGCGGTGTCATGTCGCTCCTTTGGTTCCGTCGCCGTCTTCCAGACTACGCCAGCCGGTTCCTCGAGATGGTTCTGATGTTGACTGCCGACCACGGTCCCGCCGTCTCTGGTGCTATGAACACCATCATCACTACCCGAGCAGGAAAAGACCTTATCAGTGCGTTAGTCAGCGGTCTGTTGACCATTGGTTCGCGCTTCGGCGGTGCTTTGGACGGCGCAGCGGAGGAGTTCACTAAAGCCTATGACAAGGGTCTGAGCCCACGTGACTTCGTCGACACGATGAGGAAGGAGAACAAGCTCAGTATGTGCAAACCGCAATATATCTACCATGACGAATACTAACACTGCATAGTTCCCGGAATTGGTCACAGAGTAAAGTCACGCAACAACCCAGATCTCCGTGTCGAGCTCGTCAAGCAATTCGTCCACGAAAACTTCCCCACCTGCAAGCTTCTCGACTACGCTATTGCCGTGGAGACTGTCACAACCTCGAAGAAAGACAACCTCATCCTCAACGTCGATGGCTGCATTGCGGTATGCTTCGTCGACTTAATGCGCCACTGCGGTGCCTTCAGCCCCGAGGAGGCGGAAGACTACCTCAAGATGGGTGTTCTTAATGGACTGTTCGTGCTAGGCAGGAGTATCGGTCTGATTGCCCACTTCCTGGATCAGAAGAGGTTGAGAACCGGTCTGTACAGGCATCCTTGGGATGATATCACCTACCTCCTGCCGAACTTGAGCAAGGGTACCGGTAGTGAGGGCCGTGTTGAGGTCACTTTGTAAAGGGTCGGCGATTGTGGAGTCGTGGTTTAATAGCGCTTTGAGAGGTTTCGCTTCCGGAGTTCACTTTGTGTAGGTAGGGTGTAGATGTGCTTGGGCTTTGCTTATACCTATATTACAGGGTGTCGACGACAATCTAGTTAGCTGTGTGTGGCTTTTCTAATTTATTGAAAGACTATAGTACGTACAACGTTAGATCCTTTGAAAGAATCAATTCCAAAACATAGAAGCTAGACCGGTGTCCTTCGTCTTCGTCGTGGAACAGGCAACGTAGCGGAGTCTTCAACCAGGCAATCTGTATCAACTCGAAAGCCAAAATATATGCAGAGTAAACAGACGGAGATGTCGAGCCTATATCTCGACAAGAATTGTATGCCTGAATTTTGCATGTCCTTTAGGTGTGACGGGCGATCATTGAGCTTGGCTGTTGCCGCTGTTCACTATACGAGCCCGGTCTATACCTATAACCTGCTAGAGCACGCGATAGTATTTCTCCCACCACGGCTGCAACCGTTGACGCTTTTCAAGGCAGTGTTCGTCCACTTCGAATCTCTGTTACCAAAACACAATCAATGTTGCTTCATCTTATGAAAGCTATATGGATCTGGTGATGAAAACGCCATTGAGAGATCATGATCCTCACCATCATGCAGGGGCCATCATCACGATTATCACCATCGTCGTCTTCACCATCGTGGTAAGGTTGTCTCACCGGATCATCGCCAGCACGAGTGACCCTCTAGTAGAGAGCGCAAATTCAGCACCTTAACATAAGGGGAAGCGTACCTCTTGCTTAACACGGATAGCTGCATCGTGTGAGTCACAGTCTCGAACCGTTCGGGGCCGTGACTCCAAATCACCCCCGCAAACTTTTTCGAAACATTCTTAGGAATCCGTCGAACTTTGGGGTCTAGGTCATCGCTCTCCTAGCGTAAATAGGTCCATCTATATACTTCTAAGTCTAACGACAGACATATCGAATGACGAAACAACTCGGAAGGGGCTTCTCCGTTCTACGGCTAGAGCCTCGATCTTTTGATTGCGCTGTCGTTCGCGAAACACAATGCACTGGGTGAGATAGAGTCGAGCATAATCCGTCAAAATATCTAAGTCGACTGTGCGTATTAAAGCCGCAAAGGGCGGCGGCTGCGTCCGCTGCAGCTTCTTTCTGCTTCTCTTGGATCCTGTAGCACTTCTGCCGGAAGCCACGCCGGGCGATGTGCTCCTTAAGCTCGAAGATATACTTTACTCTAATTCGATATGGCCGTTGATAGCGGAAGGATATCTAAAGAGAGTATACAGTACATCACCTTAGCCCAATGTATTATAGAACTCCCTCGCAGGGGAGAATCGCAGTATAGCTCTCTATGCGGCAGGCAAACATCCCAACGAGTCCACTACTTCGCGCAGCTCTAGCTAGGCGTGAGGACATGGCTGCAGAAGAAGAAGTCGGCAACGCAGCCCCCGCCTAGAGCCTAACTGTTTTCTACCTTTACTGCGACAATAATACTTCTTGTGCGAGTATTTAGAGGGGAGTGAGATAGGCTGTAGTCGACGATTGTAGTGGGATTCACCAGGAGAACTTTAGGGACCGGGAACGGGACCTAGGTAGATTTTCAAGTTGTATCATATAGAAAAAGGACGATGTCCATGGTTTGATCCTAAATCCCAAGTCGTGGGCGCCAACGCTGTACGAGGACTACTATACTCTAGGTAGTTCTTAGAGTAGCCGCAGTAGTGTACCTAGGCTCGGCCGAAGGGAGCGAGATTGACTCATGCATTTTTGTGCGAAAACTTCGGTGGTTGAGGGTCCTTTAATACACCGTCCAATTCAAGTGATGGACTGAAGTTCCACCAAGTCTTATCACAAGTGAATTAATATATGAAGCAACATCGTGGCCTCCCTGACGCTGTAGGTTTATCCTTGCCGATCTGGGTTGAGACACACACAAGTTTGATTCAGTGGTGAAGATACGTTGGCAGAGTGATGATGATGATTATCGGCATCAGTTTCCACCATCGCACCATCACCGCTAGGAGAACATCACCGGCATTCTTTAGTCTTCATCATCAGCGCGACCTTCCCATCTCCATAGATCCCTAGCGGGAGAAATCGCACGACCGCAGCAAGGTTTGCTCCAACCCATCGCAACCCCGGCTGGGATCCTCGATAGGTAGGAATGAGTCCAGTAGGCTTTGACTCGAACAACACATGCTGCCCACCAGTTTTTATATTCGCGGGGTTCTACTTCCTTGGTTTCTCAAATCGATAAGTAAATCTTCTAGTCTAACGAACAAGCATATATTATCGAATGAGCTATTAACAAAGATATCACGTTCAGTGGTGTTGACCTTAGTAACACTAAATGCGGTCTTAAAACGTTACGCACAAAACTTTAGGTTTCGCATTGAAAACGCAGGCCAAGCTTCTACATTTCGAGCTCGAACTTGCGGGAGCCCTTTTGTCCATTTCTGCGACAGTTAGCACATTTTTCCTATACCGCACAATCCGTAGAAGGAAGAGCCCAACTATGTTGAGACGAATGTTGACCGATAGTAGCCTGGCTTATTCTCACTCTTCTAATCACTTGTACATTTAATGTGCCTCATTTATGCCGTCGTGAAAGAACCTTCGCCATGACTTCCGGGACGAGGAGATTTACTGTACCCTATTCAGAAAATCTATTAGAATCCTCTCTTGCAGAATCATCGAGCTTACGGCAAGAGATTGATACTAGCATTCCCGTTAGCACCGGGTTTCGGTGCTCTGTATAAAAGAGAATCTTGCGGCTTTTTTTCTAAACTGCAAGCCCATTCGGGTTTGTGTCGAATGGAAAGAGACCAGCGCGCCGCCATGTGTGAGCTCGACGACGCGGACATACGATGAACTCTCGATACCGCCAGAAAGTTAAGCAAAGAAGTGATCACTACCACTCTTTCCCTATCATCATCATCATTGACATCATTATTCCACGCAATATCACCATCGTTGCTGTCTTCATCATCACCAGATCTTTCTCGGAATACATCACGGTCAACCAGAAAAATTCTTGCTGTGCTACGGAGAATCCATAGCTGTTCAGTAAGGAGGGTCGACCTTTTTGCATTTCATGCTCAGTTGATTGGATGTCCCGTTCTGTGCGTGCCTGTGCGCCAAGAACTCCGCGTGATCATGTTTCTATAGCTTGGGCTCCAGTAAAGCTCTTGCATTATTGTCCAAAGTCATAGAGCTCTTGCGTCTTTTGCCGGTAGCCGACTCAGCGAGGTAGTAATAAAGAGATTCTCTTCCAATTTTACTCGCATTGAATTTAAGTTGCGTTTTGGGGATTTTTCGGTAGGTCAGCCTTGCAGGAGCAAGTACAGACTTCTGATTTAATACTTTCCGTAGACAGCGGGCTCATTCTCACGCAATAACCGAAATCTTCCAGTATGCTCGGTAGAGTGTGAACTATGTACAACATCTTGTCATTCATGAAATACCATCCTCCATTATCCAAGGTTGTGATGCACAATTCGCGCTATATACATCATGTAAGCAGGTACAAATGTATCCCCTTTTCCCTCAAAGCGCGCACTGCGTCCCATTCATGGTACAAAACGGCATGTGGACCGGCTCGGCCATCACGCCCCTCGCCACCAACCTCTCCCTCATCTCGGCCAATCTCGGGCTCGCCGTAATCTGGCTCCTATTCAACCCCTGCGCATCCTTCGGCCCACTCCACAACACCTCCCCGGCGGCACTCGCTCTCGGCCACACCATCCTATCCAAATTCACCGGATCCGTCTGCTCCATCCACATCGACACCTCCCCGCCGATGACCAAATGCGTGAGATTAGCCGGCACGCCCGACAGTGGGTCGTACGAGTAGATGAGGCGCCAATTCTTCCGCGGGGAGCAATAATCGTTGAACGGCCAGAACTGCGCCGCGGTGTTCTGGTAAAAGTCCAGCCACTGGCCCATGCCGCAGTCGAGGTACCAGAAGTTGTAGTTGCTGGCGATGACTTGGTGGCCGCGCTGGACGGTGCTGGCGACGCTTTTGTCGGAGAGCCAGGCCTGCACGACGACGTCGGAGCCGAGGGTTAGGTTCCAGTTGAGGAGCATTTCTTCCCAGACCATGGGGGCGAGGCCTTGGGCGCGGACGTGGTCGTGGAGGAAGCTGACGAAGGTTTGCATGAGGGGTTGCAGGACGGAGGTTTGGTTGGAGCGGACGGTGTCGTCGAGGAGGTAGGCGTTCATGTTGACTTCGTCGCCGCCGGTGTGGTAGTAGGCTGAGTAGGGCTTTACGCGTGGGAGCAGATCGGAGAAGAGGGTAGAGAGGAAGGCGTATACGGCAGTGGAGTTTAGCTTCAGAGTGCCGGATGGCGGTTCGGCGGCGTAGGTGTTCCAGTTTGGTTGGACGTTGAATGCGGCGATTAGGTCGGGGTAGGCGAAGCCAATCGAGGATGTATGGCCTGGCATGTCGGTTTCGATGATGACTTCAACGCCACGGATCGAGCCAAATTGCTGAATATACGCAAGATCGCCGGGGCTGTATGTGAAGCTGGACTCGTACGCGCCCTTAGCTGCTAGATCGGGCAATGATGGGATCTCAAGCGGCCAGGACTGCGAATCAGTTGCATGAAGGTGCAGTCGGTTCATTTTGTTATAGCTTAGAGCATCGATCATGCGCAGAATGTTATTGACGGGGAACCAGGCTCGCGCGACGTCCATGTTAAGACCTCGGTGCTTGAAGACTGGAGCATCAGTTATTTGGACGGGAGCCAAGGTCGTGTATACACCGCCAGACGAGTGCAGGTAAAACAGCTGGGTGAATGTGGTCAAGCCATGGACCAGTCCAATCGACGACGCAGCGGTTATGGTAGCAGCACCCGCCTCATCGAGACTGAGCGAATAGGACTCATCGATCTCTCCGGCCAGTGGCCTCAGAACATCGGGAGAATCTGCAGCAGTCTGTTGAAGCGTGATGGAGGAGATGTATGTCTGTTGGCTCGTGGAGGGCTCATAGTTGGAGTTCCGCGGGTGGAACATCCACGGAATGAAATTTTGGTTAAAGATCGTATTGAGCGTTCTTTGTATAGCCGAGTACACAATTTGTGTGGTGACGTCTGTGCCACTCAGGGAAGAGACAGTTGATAGCTCGGCACCATAGTTGGTTAACTGGAGCGTTATGTTGTCAGTAACGTATTACGAGGTGCTTGGGAAGCAGACAGGAGCTTACATTTCCCACATCACATCCATTATAATTAATTCGAACATTTTGAGCAATCCATAGTGTAGTATTTCCAGAGGTATAGCTGGAAGGAATGGGCCAGATGGCGGCGGCCAGTGGTGCTAAGACCGCAAAAGTTAAGGGTAGCTTCATTTTGTGCTAATTGCTCATGCGTGTATAACGGAAGCGCTCGATTCAGTTAATTTCGATTTATGTTCGTAAGATGTTTTACTCCATTAGATTAGGTGATCCCCAGCAAGTGCGAGGAAGCAACAGTTTAACACGGAATGGGCGCGTTAATCCTTATATGTTACGGCATTGTGGCCGCGGAGGAGGGGAGGGGGTTGGAGATTGCGGGTTGCCATGCGGTGCGGAGAGTGTGGAGTCGGTTCGATCAAGGTAGCAGCTCAATTCGGCCTGGCGCCATCACTAATGTTACCTTGCGCGAGTCGGCCTGCCATGAACAGCCAGCGGCTTCAAAGCGTTGTGTTGCCATGTGGTATTTTGCCATGCGTGGTGGCAAGGTTGGAGTACTTGGCGTAGGCACATAAGTTTACTGTTGCAGTAGGCGGATGGTGGATGTAGGAAAGCTCGAGGCGTCTCAAAGGCTATCTGATGTCATCCGATCATGATGCTCAGACGACACGCCGATGCAAGGTACCGTACCTGTAGCCGTTCAAAGACTTGATCCTTCGTCTGCACCTTATTGCGCCTTTGCACCTTGTGGCAATAAGATAACGGTCGGCGATAACAACACTTGAGAAAAGATCTCTGGAAACAGTAAGTAAGTTGAGGAGTTAACATCCAACGCACTTGGATTTCTATACTACATATTACTACATACTACAGGCGATTGATACGCTTTTCCGCTCAACAATACAAAAGTCGGTAATTCACCCAAGCGGATGAGGGCTCGTGACGGTCATAGATGTGTTCCAGGAAATGTCGTTGTCCTCAGTAATGTCGTTAGGAAACCCAAACGCCTCGCTATGCTAATACGTGCGTCGCTATGCTCAAAACCATAATCAAACGTCCCAATTATCCCGCGCCCTGCCTCGTCCTTTCAACCGTTATAGTAAGGCAGCGCCAAGAAGCACGCAAGCAGCTCCCATGCTCCTCAACCTGGGGATCTGCGAAGCGCCTCCTGTCTCCTGTGCCAGCAATGCCGTGGCTGATAGTACTTGGCTGAAACCCGACCGCGTGCCAGTCGCCACTGTACCTGTAGCATAAGCGGTAGGTGAATTAGCTCCCGAGGTGTTTGCAACCGATCCGCCTTCAGCTGGCTCCGCGGAAGCCGCAGTGCATGCTGCTTGAGCCGAAATGAGAAAACCCCTCGAATCGTACGATCGCGGACCAGTAGCGTAAGGTACAGTCATCGTCGTAAGAAAGCCTTGCTGATCATAGGCCGTGATTACCTCAAGTTTACCGCCAGAGGAGTCCGAGCATGATGCTGATGGCGGTGAGACAGATGAAGCGGCGGGGTATATCGGCTGTTGGATGAAGTCAGCGAAGTCCTGTACGTGGGTGTTGCTGGGTTTTCTTACTTACAGGCGCCGAGTTGGGCGGGACTACTTTGCCACTACTAGACACCGTCCAGCCACTCGGAAGCCCTGGATACGAAGTTCCCGTAACCACGCTCGTTGTAAGTGTTGTAGAACTCGGTACCCAGGGATATCCCGTCGGCGTGACATAGGTGGCAGTAGCTTGAGACGGTTGCGTGCCACCATAAGGCAGTGGAGCACCGCCCGAACTCGAAGTTGCTGAAGACCCCGGTACCACAGCGCTTGACACTGCGGAAGTACCAGAGTTTACCGTCCCTGCGTTCGATCCTCCAGAACCGCCTGAAACGCTACCTCCCACAGCCGTAATGCTTTGCCATGAGCCGCTTGTGCCTGAATAGACATATTGTGTGCCGGTCGAGTAGTCCGTGACTGAGATTGATTTAACTTGCATGGTGAAAGGACCCTGGGAGTAATCTGTTGGACCACGCGCCCACTGTATTGTCCCTTGCGGGTTGGATGCATCTCCACCACTCCAGGCACCGACCTTGACTTGCATCGGAGTTTGGGGATATTGCCCGTTGGCATCTGCTGGGAGTAAAGTCCTGACGGTTTTTCCATCTATCTGCCACACAACCTGGTTCGCTGTCCAGTCAACAGTGTACGTCTTGAACGCACTTTGATTGCTAGGGTCCGCATGAGTAGCTCCGCGATTGTACGAGCCTGTCTGACCCTTTCCGAAGTAGTTGCTTTGAACCGTGCTGGCGTCCGCACCCAGCCATTCCCAGTCTATCTCATCCAGGTCATCCGATTGCAGCACTGCGCTGCTGACTATCCCAGCACCCGGTGCAGCCTTCATGACTATGTCCACCTTCCCAAACATGATGTACCATTTTGACGTGAGTTGAGGTGAATCGCCAGACTTAGCTACTGTCAATGATGCGCCATTGGAGTCGTATGTGGGGTTGCCCTGAGCCGTGAAGTCATTGGAGCCGCCTGATGTGAAGTCGATGTTGACAGATCGTCCTAGAGCCGGATCCGGCTGACAACCGTTTTTCAGCAGAGGGTTGCAGCTGCTATAGGTCTGAGCAGAAGCGAGAGTCGAAAAGAAGGTGGCCGTTGCTATGGCAAAGACGGCGGATTGCTTCATCGTCTTGACGCCGACGGTCGGTATCAGCTGAAGACTCTTGCTTGATCCGGCAGGTGGAGATTGAGCAGCAAACTTCCTCTAAGGGTAAGTGCAGAATGTTAAGCTGTATGAGTTCGGTAACGAGCGGAGAGCTGCAGGTGGTAGCGACGGGAGTGCAGCAGGGTTGTGCAGTTTCAGATGTGCAAGGATGTAGCGATGCTCTTGAGGATAGTTAAAGAGTGCAAGATGAGTACCAGTCTTTGTATTATGTGACTCGTCAGCGCTCTAAATAATGAAGTGAAGGCGAAAAGAGTGTCTTTCTTGTAGCCCCAAAAATACCGTGGCTGGATTGCAACCGTTGCTCGGTCACCCAGAAGTGCGTAATGTTCGTCCCGTCCCGAAATACACTAAAAGTGGGGCGGCAGGTCAAATCCAGGTACCCGCAATTCACGCGAGCGGCCCGCTCGGTGTCACCGGCGCCGATACTCACTCAAAGTGCCTTGGCAGCTCTATTTTGAGTCACAGAAAACGAGCTTCACTCAACAGTTGATATGAAAAACCACCGTCGCCCATTCTCCGGCCTTCGGATGCGCAGCACAGCTATACTTAGGACCGTAACTCTACAATGTCACTCACAAATGCTTCTCCAGAACAGGCAGCACAGGCTGCCTCGGTAGCTGCCAAGAGCTTAGCAGTATTACCCGTTGACGCACGCAATGGAGCTTTGACCGCAATCTACCAAGCCCTTTCGGACGCTAGGTCGGAGATATTGGAAGCCAATTCTCGAGATGTGGCAGCTGCGAGCCAAGCAGCTGAAGACGGAGAACTCAGTCAAAGCATGTTGAAGAGGCTGGACCTGGGGAGAAAGGGGAAATGGGAGGATATGCTGCAGGGGATACTCGATGTGAGGGATCTCGAGGATCCGGGTACGTAGCAAGCCCGGCAAAGGTACTCCAGACTAGTTCTTCCTTCACAATTGGGAGGTGCGTCAAATTAATGTTGCTAACAATTGGATGCCGACTACAGTTGGGAAAGTCACTTTACGGACGCGGCTTGACGATGGATTGGAGCTGGAGCGCGTTACATGCCCCATCGGCGTCCTCCTCATCATCTTCGAAGCTCGTCCCGAAGTCATTGCAAACATTGCTTCGCTTGCGATAAAGTCTGGAAACGCGGCAATACTGAAAGGTAGGTCAGACGTCGATATTCAGAATGGATTCGTTTGGCATTGTCATATGAAGGTCCGCGCTGACATCAATCAGGTGGGAAGGAGTCAATTGAGTCCTTTAAGGCCATATCTACTGTCATATCAAAGGCACTCGAATCGACAGCAGTCCCGAACGACTCAATCCAGCTGGTCACCACTCGCGACGTTATCGACCCACTTCTCCAGTTAGACAAATACATCGATTTGGTGATCCCGCGCGGCTCGAATGAGCTCGTCCGATACATTAAAAACAAGACTCGGATCCCTGTGCTAGGCCATGCGGACGGCCTCTGCAGCATCTACATCCACACGGATGCGGACCCCAAGTCAGCAGTCAAGATCCTATTGGACGCCAAGACAGGATACCCGGCGGCTTGCAACAGCGTGGAAACTCTTCTTGTAGACGAAGCAGCACTAACGACAGTGCTTCCACCAGTCGCGGAAGCCTTGCTCGCCGCAGGCGTGTCTCTCCGGTGTGACGCAACCTCTAAAGCCGCACTTTCAACCAATATGGATAGACATCAGGCGGCCATGCTCCAGGACGCCACAGAAGAAGACTACAACACCGAGTTCCTCGACCTCGTCCTCGCCATCAAAGCCATCCCCAAATCAGCGAATCCGCAGGACGCCGTGGACCTGGCGATCGCGCACATCAACGCGCACTCTTCCCATCACACAGACGCAATTTTGACGGCTTCCGCAGGTATTGCTGATCGGTTCATGGATGGCGTCGACAGCGCAGGCGTGTATTGGAACACAAGCACCAGGATGGCGGATGGGATGCGGTATGGGTTTGGGACGGAAGTAGGGATTAGCACGAACAAGATCCATGCTCGAGGACCGGTTGGGCTGGAAGGCTTGATGGTTTACAAGTACAAGATCCGAGGACAAGGACAAGTGGCAGGAGAGTATGGGGAGGCTGGCAGAAAGTGGAAGCATGAGAGACTGGCTTTAGCGTAAATGTAACCAGGAAAATTCGCGTTTTTCTCCCCCAATAATCAATAATAATTTTATCACAATAGTAAGCAACTACATCGTGCACGATCCACTGATTTGTCATTACGTGAGTGTGAAAACGAGCTGAAAGCGTTATACTATCTAGAATGTTCCATTCGTCCTCTCAAACCCAGCTAGAAGCAACCTCCCTAACACTAACCGACACTCCCTCCGTCGCTGCCCCGTTAGAAAACAGCGCAACAGCCTGCCCAGCATCCGAAGGGAAAATCTGCGCCGTAATCGTCGTCTCACCAATACCTCCAAACACCTCCACACTGCTCCAGTCCAGCAGGATCCTCATCGTTACCGTGCCATCCGCGCTAACAGCCAGCGGTGCGTAGTACACTCCCGGGAACGCAGGGCTGAAGGATACCCTCCCGCTCCTCGTACGATCGACGAAGAGACGCGAGGAGTGGAAGTCGTACCCGATCAGCGTCTCCTGTGTGAATGCGGGTGCGTTGGCGCGGAGGATTATGCCGAATTGGCGGGATGGGATTGCTGTTGCAGAAGGGGAGCCTGCAGTGGTGGTGGTGGAGGAGTAGAGGCAAGAGCAGGCGGAGGAGACGCGGCTGGCTTGTGTGCTGCCGGTGCCGCAGGCTGTTGCGTAGGCTGGGAACGGGACTGTCGTCGTTGCGGCTGAAGCAGAAGCCACTGCATTGCAAAATGATGAACTCGGGTAGCCGCTGCGGATGAGGGCTCGGAGGCAGTTGTCGCGATTGCATCGGGAGCCCGGCGGCGTGGTAGTGCTTGCCGGTGCTGAAGCGGTTGCGGTGGAGAATACGACGGTAATGTCTAGAGCTTTGCCAGACACTGGAAGGGTCGTGTTACCTTCTGGCACGCTTGCCCAAGCTTGCTGATACTGTGGTGTGGCTGACTCGAGCGTCTGCAGATACTCGTCAGGTCGCTGGACGATAGTCGCCTTTGAGTTGATTGTCTGAAGCGACAAATTCCGAGGGATGGACATTGCACTTCTCCAGGGACTTGTTGGGATGTCGCCGGCATAGGCCCAGTTGTTCATCCATCCGATGTCGATGCGCTCGTAGTTTGGCAACCCATTGTAAGAGGCAGCCGCATAGAAGTCTGGACCCCAGTCGAGCCAGTTCGCTTGCTGGCTTTGGGCGAGGTTGTTGGAGAATGAGATCTCGTCAACGTTGATATGTCCCCAACCACCTGTGGCGGCATCCACAATCTCAATATACGCGGTTTGACCAATGTAGCTGCTGACATCCCAGCCACTCCATTGGAGAGCCTCTCCGTTCTGGCCTGTTGCGCTACGTACAACCTGTCCATTGACGTGCAAAAGCATAGCAGTCTCGTTATCCGCGGCGGTGCCGTACGTGGAAGCGTAATATGGATTGTAGCCTCCACCAATGAGGAAATTGATATAACCCGTGTTAATAGTAAAATTAGGAGAGACAAGCGTTCCCGTAGTCGCATCTCCGTTGATATAAGTATTCACGAGATAACTGCCAAGGTATCCTGTGACGGCCTGCTGATTGGCGAGTGTCCCATGTGCTGGTCCCGTCCCGACGAAGTCACCAGTCGCGGTCCAGCCTAGAGCTGCATAGCTCGTTCCCTCAAAGTCCGCGAATATCTGGCTATTGGCTGGAATTGTTGGTGCACCATAAATGTTATTAGCATCGGGTGTCAAGGTCCTTCCGTCAAAGGAGCCGACTATATACTGTGTAGCGGAGCCAATCGTTGGCCCGCCAGGGTTGAGGCCAATCTGTGCTATCCACTTCACGTTGTTCGCATTTCCGTCGAGTGGGAGTGGGAACAAATTAGGACACTCCCACTGCCCGCCGACAGCATTGTAGGGGCCGAACTCACTGGCCAACGTCCAGTTCTTTAGATCCGGCGAAGTCCAGATGAGCAATTTATGAAGGTTGGCCAAGCTTGTTACGACGACCCATTCGTTTCTAGGCGCGTACCAGAACACGAATGGATCTCTGAAATTGTTGTATTGGTCGGCGTATTGTGCGGGCGGCTCGTATATGACAGGATTGACCGCATCGTATGTTTTCCAGGTCAGCCCTTCATCGAGGCTGTAGGCGATGGACTGCGATTGCTGCCCATCTCGAATCGTTTTCCCACTCGGCAGAGTCTGGTCTCCAACGTAGGCAGATGTATACATGGCGACAAACGGAACAATGCCATTGGAACCAAACCCGCTGGTGTTGTTCACATCTGCAACAGCGCTGCCAGAGAAGTAAAATTCCGACACATTGTTTGGATAACCTCGTGCTAGAAGGGCAATCGGTTGTTGATGCCAATGGGTCAAGTCCGTGCTGGTCGCATGACCCCAGGAGATGTTACCCCAGGTCGTGCCGCCGGGGTTATATTGGAAGTACAAATGGTAGGTATTGTTGTAATACAATAGACCATTGGGATCATTCATCCAGTTTTGCGCAGGTGTGAAATGATACTGGGGACGATATTGCTCGGTGTACGTTTGCGCCGACGCGTATGATAGCAATGTTGCAAGCAGGGCATGCAGGATAGCTTTAGTCTCCATTGTATCAAGGATGAAGTGAGAAGCCGGGCAGCAGTTTCAATGTTAGAAATTGAATGTATGGGATGATAGAGAGTGAAAATTTCAGCGGGTCAACACGGCTATATGTCGTTTAAACATGAGCAGAGTTTTGGCCAAGCATTAAGAGGTTAGAAAAGCAATAATTGCATGCGAACCGAACTCAGCTGTGTTTGCAGATCGAAGACGGGAGTTCCTTGTAGCTCGCATATGCCCCGCACTTGTATGGAAATACCAGGCATGGTTTTTGTGGGGTATTTTCAGGTCATGCGGGGTATGAACACAAGTGTGGAATCGGGTTCAATTACACTTGGTGGATCCTTCTCATAGTAGCACCGACGGAAAGCAATGTGGTCGACATTCAGATAAAGGAGGTGTAACCCTGCATTGTGCGGGGAAGGTTGGCTTGGTACGTTACAAGCAGAGGTTGGTGAGTTAGGTGGTCTTGCTATCTCAACACACTATCCCAGGTATTTATTTTCAGTCCACTGTAAGAGATGGGCTCAATATGATCGTGGTTTTAAACAGCGCCGTCTTTCTACATGTCTCCATAATTAGATTACGTGCAAGGTAGCATAGGAGAAGGTACTTGTAGAGTTTTACGTTATCCAAGCCGTAGAGCTGGTCGAGATGAACTCCAGCAGGTAGGAGGCTCAGATGGAATCTATACCGTAAAAAATTCATGTACAGGTTGCTACAGCTTCATAGGAAAATTGTTTAATGACGTGGGCTCGCTGACTTGAAGTTCGTGGCAAGGATGGGTACTGAATAGGAGCAGGCTTAGTAAGCAGCCGTAGGTCAACTCCTGAAACCTTGTCTTGGTGGTTGACGTGCGGCGCAACTTTTCAAATATGCGCGTCGGCTACACTGGAGTGAGGAGTATGCCAAAGTATCAGTGACGTCTAATATGGAAACATTGAAATGATACACATTGCAAATCTCCTCGCTGCGCAGCACTCATGATGCCGTCCATGCGGATTCGGCAACCGTAGAAGATGGACGTCAACATTAAGAAGGCATTAAATGACAAGCTCTATGAGCGGCGCAAAGCTGGAGCACTAGAGTGCGTTAACCTTTTTTCGTTGATCTATGGAACTTTTACTCGCATACGAGCTATGGAAACCCACTGTGCCAATGTTCTAACGCCTTTTGTATTTCATGAGATAAACATGAACACTACAGCATTTGGACACAGAACTGAGTCTCCGCTTTGCTAGTCTAGAAAAAGCCATTCGAGATGCTCTACTCCAGGACAATCATCAGAAGATCGCTGAGATTATCGACCAGCTTTGCAACGACTTCGCATTTGTTACACACCAACCCCATGCCCGAAATGGTGGTCTTATAGGCCTAGCGGCAGCTTCCATCGCCCTTGGTCCTGTGCGACTTCAAATGTCCGGTATAGATGCTGTTTACCAGTACTGACGGCTCTACAGGAAGTCGCCCGCTACTTAAAACAAATTGTGCCACCCGTTCTTGCCTGCTTTGGCGATCAAGATGCAAGAGTTCGTTACTATGCATGCGAGAGCATGTATAACATCGCAAAGGTTGCCAAGGGTGAGATGTTGGTGTACTTCAATGAAGTCTTTGACGCTCTCAGCAAGGTGAGCCGGCCTCACACGAAAGACAATGGCCGGACCGATCACACTAACGATGGTGGAGTGCCGCAGCTTGCTGCAGATTCGGAGTTATCTGTCAAAAATGGTGCCGAACTTCTCGATCGCCTGATCAAAGACATTGTCTCCGAGTCAGCTGCGTCGTATGTGTCCATGCTTCAGGCGCCTGAAGACGCAGTGGACGATTCTGTTTCCGCCAAAGGAGCCTCTGACCATGTTGAGATTCCTACGGCATTTTCACTCTCAAGATTCATACCTTTGCTTCAACAACGAATATACGTCATAAATCCGTTTACCAGAACATTTCTTGTTAGCTGGATCACACTCCTCGACTCGATCCCAGATCTAGAACTAGTTTCGTACTTGCCATCATATCTTGAAGGTCTGTTCAATTTCCTCAGTGACCCTAATGAAGATGTCCGTACAGCAACCCAGATCGCGTTGGAGCGGTTTCTCTCCGAAGTCAAGCACATTGCCCGAATCAGGCGTGGAATTGCAGAAAGCCGAAGAAACACTGTTGATGCTGCAGAGAAGCGCTCGTACCGAAGCATAGCCAGCAATGGCAGCCAGGTAAGTGAGACTGGAAAGAAAATAGGGGATGGCCAGCTGGTCCAAGATGGGAACACACCGGATGAAGTGCCTGATGGCACGGTGGTTGAATCCGAGTCTGCTACAGCCAATGACGACCTTGCCAGCGTCGAAGAAGAGTACATTCCAGGTCAAGATGTGCAGGTAGATCATCGAAAGCTCCTTGATATCCTTGTCACACTTCTGAGCAACTCTTCAGGTATGCTTTCTAGATTGATCGAACAAGTTGAGAGACAGGTTTGACCTTAAACAGAGGAACAGATTCAAATGACATCTCTGAGGTGGATTGAAAGTTTCTTTGAGATTTGCCCTGAGGACATTTTACCTTTCGTGCCACGGCTTCTGTCGCAAGTCCTTCCCTTACTGTCAAGTGATATGGAGAATGTGTGCCAGGCTGCCAGCCGTGTGAATGCGTCTCTGAGGGAGTACATTCTATCAATGGCAGAGGAAACGCCCTCGTTTGAAGAAGCACCTGGTGACCCGCAACCCCAACAACCGACTTCGACTGGTACCGTAAACGCAGCAGCTCTCAGAGGGCCTCACAACCTTGAAAGACAGGAAACAGGCCGTCTCACGGGGGAACAGCCACAGAAGACAGAAAGCCACGATCCGGGTGTGGGTATAGACGCAGATCCCACAGAAATTAAGAGAGCTGCCACGCCAACCTCAGTCAGAAGGCCCAGTCGAGAGAGCAATCATCAGCGAACTGGAGAATTAGATTATGAGGCCGCCGTGGCGGCACTGACCTTGCAGTTCTTGAACGAGCACGAAACTACGCGAATTGCTGCATTATCCTGGCTTATAATGCTACATAGGAGGGCACAAGGCAAAGTAAGTGTTGGAAACGAGCACTTTGTGGCAGTCTTGCTTAATCTCGGACTAGATAATAGCAATCACCGAGGGGACCTTTCCGGCCTTGCTTAAGACGCTGTCCGACCCATCTGAAGCCGTTGTGACACGAGATCTCCAGCTGTTATCACAGATTTCAAAAGACAGTGATGACTCGTATTTCAGCTCTTTCATGATCAACTTGCTAAAGTTGTTTCGCACGGATCGAAGGCTACTAGAGACGCGAGGCAATCTCATTATCAGGCAACTCTGCGTAACGTTAAGTGCCGAGCGAATTTATCGGACATTGGCGGACTGCCTCGAGAAAGATGAGGTCCGTTCCGTAGTCTTTCGGCACGTGAAACGCTCAGCTCATTGAAGTCTAGGACGCCGAGTTTACAAGCATTATGGTACAAAATCTCAACAACAACTTGATCACCGCCCCAGAACTGGCCGACTTGCGAAGAAGGCTTCGAAACTTGGAGAACCGAGTATGAATGTAACCCACTCATACTCCCTGAACGCTTGATTGCTAATGCATCTTAGGACGGTCAAACCTTCTTCGTGGCTCTGTTTCGGTCTTGGTGTCACAACGCCGTTGCCACTTTCTCTTTATGTTTGCTGGCTCAAGCTTATGAGCAGGCTTATAGTCTACTACAAGTTTTGTATGCCGTGCCGGACTTAGACACTTTCCTCTGCTAACGCTGGAAGTGCCGACTTGGAAATGACTGTCAATATGCTCATCCAAATCGACAAGCTTGTGCAGCTCTTGGAGTCTCCCGTGTTCACTTGTAAGCTTCCAACCTACTGGAACCGGACTCGATGGTTAACTCGGAAACACAGATTTGCGGCTTCAGCTACTAGAGCCGGAGAGATATCCGCATCTCTACAAGTGCCTGTATGGTCTGCTCATGTTACTTCCCCAGTCTTCTGCCTTTGCAGCCTTGAGAAATCGTCTCAATAGCGTCAGCGCCATAGGTTATCTACACGCAGGACCACGCCCGTACGTCTTTCCCTCTTCCTCCTCCACTTCCACCATCAGCAACTCCGCTCCATCTTTGTACCATACTAGGCAAAAGAGCTCAGATACACCGTCTTCTAGCAATGCCGCTCCAACACCTGGCGGGCCTGTCTCGGCACTGAGCGGATTTGGAGGAGCGAGTAGGCTGAAGGGCAGGGAAGATGGAAATGTGAAGTGGAGCGAGTTGCTGGAGAAGTTCAAAGCGACACAGGAGAGAGGAAGACTGGGAGCGCATAATTCGGACGGCGACCGAGATATTGTCGGTGCCCTCGGAGCTAACCCTGCAGTTGGGCTGACTTCGGTCACCGACACCAAGATGGGAAGGGAGCAGAAGCCTTTGGGAGAAGTGCCTGGGCAAAGCAAAGTGGCCGGAACACGGGGAGGGAGTGTCACCGGCGGAGGGAAGCTGCCGCCGGTAACGGCATCGGTGCATCGGACTAGGAGTAGTTTGAGTAATCTGGGTAGATTTGCGACAGGGATGGGCAAGGGCGTTGTGAAAGGAAGGGACAAGCGGTAATAGCACGCTAACTTGCTGCGTAGACGTATACAGGTTCCAGGTAAGACTAATCATCGGTGGCAGTGCGGTATGCCTTGAGTGGGAATGACTGAAGCTTGCAGGCCAGACGTTCCACTTGGGAGAGTAATACCAGCCACAGATTTTGTCAAAAGTATGTCGCCCAGTCATTCACGGTATCATTGGCCACGACAATGTACTGTACTAGAGTTGCTTACAACGCTGCCTGGTCCGGCTCAACTCCTGTCTCACATCAGCATGCGCGTCTCGGAAAGCAATACGAGAATTTGCTATAACGAGTGCAACGCTGATTTTGGCACTGCCCCAATAGTATGTAAACTCCAGGTTTTCGAGTCATGTCTGCTTTGAGCACGGACTCCGATCAGGAATATTAGCGAAAAGGCGGGGTACATAAGCTCCCGGATTTTGCATCATCTGTACCTGGGCGTTGACCCACGCAATCCCCAAGAGAGGATCCAAAGCTAAGTCCAGGTAAGCTTTCTTAATCTGGAGTATGACCTGGCTAGCAGGACGTGGTGCAAGTATTGTATTCGAACACTTGGAAAGGGTTCACATTGGACGGCCGAAAAGCCAGTTGTGATACACCCGCGAGGCTGAAATACGAGAAGCATGATGCCACATTAGGAACTCAGGCGAAAATGGGCTTGCGTTGGCCAACCACGACCCCGCGGACGAAAAATGCACGATTTATCGAAGGAATGTCAGCTCACCAGGCTTTCAGCCTATGTACGAGTACATCGCGCGCATTGGAGCTAGGTGACCGTTTTCTGTCCACATCCAGTAGTGAAATGACGAATCAAATTACCTTGAAGCGTCGACCTACCCCTCCATTCCTATTAAAAGAGCGTAAGCCTTGACACAACCGATGCACTCCAGTCGGTATATAAGTCTGGGAGCTCCTGCCCTGCCCAGCTGCATTAAAGAAGCCAGATTCCTTTCCAACTACTTGCCTAGAAATAACCCTTTCTTCAAAATCACCAACACATTCTTCGTCAAGATGTTCCCATCCCTCCACTCCATCCTCCTCACACTGATCCCCTTCCTCGCCCTCTCCACCGCCATCCCACAAACCACTCCCGCTGAGGTCTCCGTCGCTGCCTTCACCCCCCCCTTGCCTCGCGAGCAATGCATCTCCTCGACGCCAACCGTCATAACATCAACCTACTCCACCGTCATCACGACAACCTACACCACACAAGCTCTGCGCAACTGTCCTACGACGAGACCCTCCACCACCATCACATTGCCGCCGCAGACGAACTGTCCTGCGTTTACCTTGGCGTGCATCCGGCCCCAATGCGTTATTCTAAGTTCGGTCACGGAGTGGTGCAAGGATGGGTGTTGTCCGAAGGTGGCGACGAGGACGGTTACCACGCAGCAGACTTGCATGACGACGTGTCCGACGGGCTGTGGGATCACCTACACAACTGTGACGGAGTGTTAGGTGACGTTAGGAGGAGACGGGTGGCTAATGAAGGACTGGGTACGGTTGTTAGGTGCTGGATTGATCTGTTGGTAATTCGTATGCAGGTGGAAGGGCAGGCCTGCGTGATATGTGACATTGGATGAGGACCCATTGATCTGGTTGATGCTGCGGGATTAAAAAGATACGGCGACCTAGTATAGGAACTTATGGAGAACAATTGAGACCAGGACAAGATAGCATCCTTAGGAGCATTGCAGTTGCTTCTAACATGTTTAGTGACCGGCATTTGCTTCAACACAGCCGGCTGAGTGGAGTAAAAGCTTCCTTGACAATCAACACGTGTGCACGTGACCAAGCTAAGCTAACGAGGAAGCGCGTCCCTCGCCGGTGCGAACATCCAAAACAAGTTTCCATCGATCTCTAAGTCATCTTGAGACGCACAAGTAACACCGAGGATACTGTTTAAGAGGTACAGTACCCCGCCCCGCTGACTGAGCGCAACCTCCTCTGGCAGCCTTGCATTGAAGGTTAAGAGCTCACGGAGCCCAGCCCACCCCTTCACCCGCAAGTCTTGAACACAAAAACCTCCAGGGTCTCTTCTCACCGCTACAAGTATGGACTGCCTCAGAAACAGGTCCAGGCATGTCAATGTCAAGTTGGATGTGTCCATACGACCCGCCTGAATGTTGCCTGGCTGGCGGTCAATCCCACCCCATGCGGATATACCAGATTCCGATACAAGTTGCTGAGGAACAACCTCACTACTCTTGATCTGCATTCAGGCCATTTGTTCAGCTAATTCGCTCTCCGCTCGCCGGGTTGATGTACGAGGGTTTGCTCACGGGAGAACCTGAATTGCGAATAAAATGATATCAAGCACGAGGGCTCCCCTTGAACCAAGAATTCGTTTGCAACCCGCGTATTCGGATCGGGAGCTGAACCACGGTAGACCCCGGTAGTGAGAAACTGGCAAAGTCTGGCTGAAGACACTCGGAACGCGAGAGGTCATCAGGCAGCGACCTGCAAGCTTGTGACGCATGAGCGCCCGCGGTATGTTGAGCTGTTCCATTGATCAAGTTGTGGCTCGCCTGGAGTGGTATTGCTGCCTGCATGCGCGAAAAAGACCTCTGTCATGAGGGAGCAGAGACTGACAAGTCGATCTACGGCGTTGAGAACAGTCCGGGAAGCTCCATTGCCGTTGCTGTAGCATTTTCTAACACCCGCAGAAAGAGGAGAAGACTTCGTGCTTTGGCCGGCTAGTAATGGAATCATTCAATGCTAAATGGGAGGATTCTTGGACTCCCCATTGTGTGAGACACCACATCGCCTAAGTATACGGACCACTTCGCCGTCACAGCGGCGTGATCATTGGTCCCCAGAGCGCTCTGCTGTTTCAATGTCAGAATGGATAAACCAAACCGAAGGAAGGAACCCACCATACTATGATAGGAACACAGAGGTAAAGCTAGTGGCAGCTGCAAACGCGTTCCGGAGCTAATGCATGTGTGACTGGCCTTTGGGGTCAAACGACCGTGCACAGTGCTCGTGCGCAATGAACGTGCCGGCTGGTTCTCTTACGCATAGGTAACCGCAATAACTCTAACAGTGCGTAAATTAACAGAACCAGCGCTTCGTCTTCCATAACGTGCACTTACTCCTGGGTATTGCACATGTTGGAATCAAGGCAACCCAACGGCGAGTTTGCCATCAACGAAATTAGCGCATCTTAGCCTTATCCACTCTTCTCATACAAGCAGCAGATTATCAGAAGCAGGATGCCGCCTGTGCGAATGAGACTGTCGTCTGATGCGGGATATCAAATTGTGAGACAATCAGGTTTTAGCTCCGACATTGACGCAGAGCTTTCACTGATAGCGAACACGGCCTCTGTGTAACTGGAGGTGGCATCTTTCTGGACAGACAGTAGACAGTCGAGAAACCTTTTGGAACGCATATAAGTCTGGTTTTCACACTCGTTGAAGTGACCTTTGACATGACGACGCGCCAGTCGGACGGCTTATCAACCGTTAGCGAAGCGCTCCATGTTCCAACAAATGATGGGGATTCGGGGCCGTGATGTTTCGGGCGTACCTGGACGCAGAGGAGATCGCCCGGATAAGTTGCAAACGCTTTCCGGGAGCCTACATACATGTGGCTAGCACCACAACCAAGAAATGATCTATAATGAGGAGGCCAGGTGGTCATGAGGAAATGAAGTGGAGAGACGATCAATGCCTTTCGTTCGGTGCTTTGGCATCTTACAGCTTTCGTACCATTTTCTGCTCCATCACACACCATTCATATTTTCGAGGGACTCAAGCGTGAATATCAACTCTGCAACCTCTTAATTGAGCTCCATGCTCGCCTGCTATCAGTCAAAAGCTCTCATAGTTGGCGCAGGGCTAGTGGGCTTGTTAAGTGCCACGAAGCTCATCTTCCCTCATCTATGGCAATTCACGACATCTTTTACAGCGGCCTCTCATCATCGACCGACTGGCGAACTCGTCCAAGCGCCACTGTGTACCTACCTAGTTAACACCCAGTCTGCGCTCACAGCGATCCTGTATGATAGTCCTCACATGCATGTCATCTTCAGCGATGATGAGGAACATACTCCCGTTGTTAGGACGCACCTCGATCAAAGCAAGCATCGTATGGCAAGCACAGAACGCCCGAACGAAACAAGCCATTTCCCGGGCGCTGAAAATCAGTCCGAGTACGGCATCTTCCGAGACGAAAAATTTGAATTGATCTACAGCCTGTTCGAATTTGATTCTTGGGTGAGAATGGCACATCTCGACCTCATAGTGATAATTAACGGAACCGAGCACGCCCTACGACACCGCCTGGAAAGTTGTGACAGAAGGCGGAAGCCTGCAGATCTTTCATCCGGCGATGCGATGTACAATTTTCTCCCTAACTCTCTGCTTCTCAACTTCTCGCAAGCAACAACCGTGCCAACGGATTCTCGGGGACTGTGGAGGCATCATCTCGACTTGACAGACACCATCTTTTTCATGCTGCTTCATCGTATGAAGCGCGAAGTCGAGCCGAGGCTCAGCCAGTTCGAAAGACGTGTGGACGACCTGTTGCAGCGATTCACGAAGGAGGATGAGAGTCAAGTCCTGGTTAACAGCTTGATGTGGCACCAAGAGCGAAACACAATCGTGAGGAAGGTTTTGGAGGAGGCCAGGGCCAGCTTACAAAAGCTTGAGTCCGAGATGGTGACACAGTACAGTATCTTCTTGCGGGATGTTTCGAGCTGCGCCCTTCTCGATACGCAACTTGGGTGCTTGACGCTGGTCAAGGACAACCTAGTTGATAATCTTTGCCATGCTTGGGCGGATTGGGAGACGTTTCTCCTGGGAGCATTGGAGCAAGAAAGAGCAGAGGATAAAACCTTGAGCAGCAGGATGCGTGATCGTGAACGCATTTGGGGGAACTCCCGTGCAGTATAGCCTCAAGCTCGAGAAAGTCTTGCGCACCTGCTTCACCTTGAGACAAGAATGTGGCCTATGCATTGAAGGAGGATTATGAGTTGAGCGCGGAGAATCCCTCGCCATGACTGGAATTGCCACTATCGGTGCTGAAAGGTGTTATGTCCTTGGGTTGGCAGAACTGTTTAATGCAAGGCTTGATCCAGATGATGCCAGGGCGCTGCCTGCAAATAGCCTTCAGGTTTGTTTCGAACAAGCGAGATTTTCAGCGCTTGAATCAATAAGCCAGACTTGTACCAATATTCTGCCCAGCAGCGTGTGGCACCCCAATCCAAAGACCTGGCCATTGGAGCCGCTCAGCTGAGACTTGAGGTAACAATCCAGCATTGGTGTTTGTTTGTGCTGACCGTGAAGAAGATTGATTGACTCAACAGTGGACATTGCCATTTGCTCGTGCATCCCAGAAAACAGTATTCAAAGGTCCGAGCCGAGCATTTGCTGCGAGCAGTGCTTTCCCTACTCTCAAAAATCCTGTACTCCAGTCTCCCCAATGATTTCCCTCCTCTCCTGCCCATCCTCGTCGCTGACCCATCTCGGCTCTTCCTCCCTAAACCACTCCTCTTCCTTCTCCC
This sequence comes from Lichenothelia convexa, assembly GCA_021030975.1. Taxonomy (NCBI): domain Eukaryota; kingdom Fungi; phylum Ascomycota; class Dothideomycetes; order Lichenotheliales; family Lichenotheliaceae; genus Lichenothelia; species Lichenothelia convexa. The sequence continues at coordinate 43,581 of JAGFMK010000023.1, forward strand.
TCTCCTCCGTCCTCTTATCATCCCACTCCTCACTATCATCCACAGCCCCGTAATCAAAATCCTTATCATCCCCTCTCATAAATCGAAACTCCATCTCCTTCCTCCACCGCGCCATACCCTCCTCTTTACTGTCCGGCACCTCGTCCTTCTCTTCCGCCACTATCTCCCCACTAGGCCCCCTCTTATACGTGTATAGCGCGTTGGGGTCCGGGTCAGCTAGTGCAGCAATCTTCGCCTCCGAGCGCAGAAGGTCGGCCTCAAGGACGCCGGAGTAGCCTTTTGCGCGACCTTCGGCTTCGCGCTCGGCGGGAGTTTGGAAGCGTCGGACGAGGCGATCGTAGAGGAGTGGGTCAGCGAGCTCGAGGTTGGAGGAGAAGTATTCGGGGTGCGTGTCTAGGTAGCGCTTGCGGCGGTTCTTGGTGCGTATGCGGGCAGCACGGTCTGAGTCTGGGGCTGAGGCAGTTGAGGATGTGCTAGGCGCGGATGAGACAGTATTGTCCTCAGATAGCGTTGAATGTGGCATCGTCAAGAGAGGACAGTATGAGGGCTAGGTTCACTGACTCGTATGAGAAGTACCACACATATGACGTAACCTGAGATGGCACATGCGATTTTTCCGTCGGTATCAGGGCAGCCTAAGGCCTTCTAAAGGTTAACGTCAATCTCAGCCGAATGCTAAACCAAAAAGCTCTGCAGTTGGGGTGATCTATATAGAGGGTTAGCCGAGCAATGCTCCTAAGGTACTAAGTTGTCACAAACTGAGCGAAAGTGTTCATATTATTCTGCATGACCTCGTTGGACCAATGACTATTGAAAATCGTGCCGTGCTAATATTGACAGTCTATTAACACCAGAGCTTGCCACTCCCCCAGGCTATAAACACATTGCACGAGCTTATGCTTTTAAGGTCTTTCGTTTCTGGCTCCTTCTCATATCCTTTTCTCTTTCCTTCTCCAAGTACTTCCTCTGCTCAGTCGCGCTTAGATTCCCCAACAACGCGTCGCGCTTTTCCTTTTTCTGCTTGTCGGTCATTGTTCTTCTCTCGACCTCCTTTTCCTCCTCATCCACACGCTTGATCTTCCGTATCTCGTCTTCTCGCAGCTGGCGGATACGCCGCATAACCTCGGGGCGGAAGTGAGCATTGGCTACAAGCATATCAGGAAGACGGAGGAAGTATGCAAAGAGCGGAAGGAGTCTGTCATAGCTATCGTTGGACGGCAGCTTATATGCGAGCGAGATTCGCTTCCTTGGGATTGTCTCGTTCAGCCTAATACGTGTAAGCTTGTTCCCACTGTCATCATTATCATACAGCTTACTTCTTCGGTTGGTCGATTGGTTGATCCGTTATTATTAGCGCCTCCAAAACCTCACCGGCTTCTTGCACGATATGCACAAGCTCAGGGGTTAGAAGGGTGTCTGTGATCTCTGCGCTTTCACTCATCACTGTCGCCCAATTTGGGAGTTTTGGGAAGTCCTTGGTGCTGGTCAGAGAGATGTCATATCTATCCGTCCGTAGTTGGTTCATCTTGTCTTTGTGCGCTATTGCCCAGACGAAGCCGTCATATGTGGAATTCCCGGCTTTCCGTTGGTCCGACGAGTCTTTGCTTGCTTGACCTTTTGGAACCGGAACCATTTCAGCCTCTTTACCATCGAAGGCATAAATAGTAGCTTCCATTCTCTCAGTTGGTGCGGTCATGCTTTCGACGAAAAATCCAAGTATAGCCTCTGAGCAGAGCACCAACGGATTGTATCTCTTCCACAGCGTCAATTTGATATCCACGTACGCTGCATTCTGCCGCCCGGTCGCGTAAGTGGTGTATTCATTTGAAGCGTTTTCCCTGAGCAACTGCTCGGCAATGACTAGATCACTGCTCTGCGACGCCTGCAGCAATCCGGCAGCGGTTACCTCGTCCGAAGAATGCGCTCTTCGGCCACCGTATCCAACCACCGCAAACTCTGACTGTAAGATTGGCGCATGCGCTGCGATCCATGCTCTGGCCTTCCGACGGTTCGTCCGTTTACCCCAGATATTGACAAGGATGACGAATATAACGAGAGGCAAGATTAAGGCTTCTTGTTTGAAGTCACTTAGAGAGGCGCGCTCCCATACTCGGTACCACTTGGTGTAGGGCCTGTGGGGTAGGGTTGCGCCAGTGGGAAAAGCGCCAAAAACAGTAGTGGTTACTGGCGAGATCGAGGCTGGCGATGGCTCTGGAGCTCCGGCGAAGTCGGCAAACGCTGGATGCATATGTCAGCGTGGGGTCGCAGAGTGGTAAAGGAGCACATAGCACCTGCATCCTCTGCAGAAGGCAGAGGAGAAGACGGTGCCTTAGCTCCGAAGAATTGTTTGAACAACTCTGCCATATTGGCTGCCAGGAGGCGTCGTTATGGCAGTAACCTGGCTATTCTAGGTAAGAGAGGCTAGAAAGACATCGAGAGCATGAAAGCGCAATTGCGGTGCATAGAAGATGGGAGTGGTTGTGCAAGGTGCTTGGAGCCGAGGTTGGCCCGATGGCGCTGGCCGAGGCGCTTGAGCGTTACAGCGATGCCAAAGTATTTAGAGGTTTACTTTCATTTCTGACTGTATTGGCACACTCGCGAGCTAGGAAACCGTCGGTGCTTAGCAGTCAAGTAGTTATATTGCATATTATCTATAGCTATTTGTTGCTATTGCTCAGCCCCCATTTCGCACAACATGCAGTTAGACTTTCGACTTGAATGTATGCTCAGCTTGCGAGTGGACAGGAGTGTCGCGCTGTGGTCTGGCTGGAGAAGTACCAGCGCTTGCCACCGGAGCACCAAGCATCTATCCTTTGCCCCACCAGGTCTTATGGCCCTGTGTCTCGATCAGCCTTGGACCCAATGATTGCGCGCGGAACCGGATGGTTGGAATCTTGCTATATCCGGTTCTGACCTACCATCATTAACCGACCAACCATGTACATCGTGCCTAAGAGCAAGTTGTCAGTTTCGCCCAGCTGAACGACGTAGAAGTAGACGCGAGTCTTGTTGTCGATTGCTGAGATGTGTTGGGAGGTTTGTGAAACGTACCGGCAAAGCTCCCGAAAAGAATACAGTAGTACGGGTATAGCATGTACTTGCTCCTTGATGTCTATTTCGGCATTAGTTACCTGCTCCTGCTTTGATCCAAAAATGGAGTCTCTGATTGACGGTCTGCTGCCTTTATTTGTGACATAATTCTAGGCCGCTGCAGGCGAATCCAGATCTCAAGAGGGAAATATCTGGGCGATTGCTTGTTGGGAATAACCAACCTTCTCCCACTGTCTTAGGCTATCATGTCTTTGGAACAGGCGCTGATAGTAGGGGACTCGGTTTTCTCGGTAGACAAAGCTGTGGAGTCAATTGAGTCAGCGCTCTGTGACTTATGCGGAGTGGGATTGAAAGAAGTAGCGCATGCAACATGGAGTCACTGCAGAATAGGAACAGAAACCAGTAGGCCAAGACATACCCCGGCATGTTGATTGCGCGCCAATTGATCGCGGTTTGCCGTGAGGTCTGCCGTTCGGTAGCAAAAAACGAGGAATGATGTTGAGTCGTGATACCTGAAGCTCCGGCTGTCTTGCCAGCTCTGGGAGAACGTTTCACCGCTTCCGACACTGCAGTCGCGATCCCGGTTGAAGCCAAGCAAAGTCGTAGGATTGCTCGTTCGCAAACTTCTGGCCCTTCCGTGTATTAACAATTACTGTTGAAGAGGTTAAGGGCCCGGACAATAAACGCTGCAATGTCAGCGATTCAGGAGCCAATCCACCTCTTTCCTGGTCAATGCGACGACCAGCGCTCGAGCGCGTACTCTCGAGACCTTCTACGCTCTCGGTGCTAAAACACTTATTGCGTTGCTCAGGCTGCTTTTCTGCAAGTCGGAATGGTGATCCTTGCTCCAGCGCGAACAAGCAGGCTTACTCGGCAGTCGCGACAGCTGTTCCATATCAAGCGGAACCCTTTGAGGAAGATATCATTAAGAGGTCCGGACCTATCATTCGACCTGTGTACCCTCCTGTTCAGGGTGACGCCCCTTTAGCTCCAGCGCAACCTGCACTCGACCGAATCCGCAAAAATTTCGAAGATAGTATTCAGTTTGAGCCATTGAGAGTTAAGGACCATGTTGCAAAGGCCACCGACGCAGTGCAAAGGGTACTTCAGAAAGCCTCTCTTAGTCATGACACGAACGCGTGGATACAGTTGCTCGAGCTTCAACAGCGCTTGGGAGACGACAAGGGTCTTCAAGAGGTGTGGGAAGCCATAAAATTGAAAGACATTAGCCTCCCAGTGAGCGGCGAGCACGCTAATAAAGTCTGGTCTCCATTCCTGGATTTGGCCTTTCGAACCGAATTTGGCCTTAAAGACCTCTACCATTACGCTCTTAGGCTCAGGACCAAAACTGGTTGTTTCTACGTTCCACTCTATGAGCGGATTATCGGCCATTACCTTCGTGTGAACCCACAATTAGCGTACAAGTGGCACAAGCGCCTTTTAGAAGATGGTTACATCTATGGTCCCAGTGTGTTAAACAGGCTGTGCAAGGTTGCCGTAGACAGTCGGGAGTCTCTTGGAGTTTTTAAGCGGATATACTCGGAGAGTAAGGAACGTAGTATACATGACGATATCATTCGCACTCTGTGCGAGAAAGGCCAATTCGACCTTGCCTACAAATGGCGCCGGTCTCTGATTCGGATGAACGATCTTCCCGTGGACGCATCAGCGAGTCAACCTCTCATCGATCACTTGTCAGCAATCTACGGCACCTCTTCGACCACTACCGCCCTCGGCAAGGCTATACACGCTGTAAAAGCGACTCCACAAGGTGTTGAATCGACCGCTAAGAGCCGGCCCGCTTTCCCCCGAGATATTATATTCAAAATTCTGGGATATACTCACAATTTTTCACCCAAGTCACCGAGCGACGAGCTCTGCGCGCGGCTTTTTGCTACGAAGGCATTTTCGATTGAAACAATCATACAAGGACTAGGCATTCTCGGCATAGACAGTATTGGGCCCCTCGCTATGCGCGAGATGGCTTCACGCGCATTCGATTCTGGTGGACCAGCGCACATCGTCCATGAAATAGCATTGTTGAAGAAGGCAGGAATCTCAGTCGGCGACTCCGTGTTTTCCCGTGTCATTGAGAAGTTTGCCGCTCAGGGCAAGAAAGATTTGGTTCAAGATATTTTGTCCAGTGATCAACATCCTGACGTGTACGAAGACCAAGCGCTGCTGCAAGCGCTACTGAACTCTTTCATCACAGCACAAGATTGGCGTCAGGTCCACAGGGTTCTTGCGGTGCTTACAGCCTTCCACCCAAATCCTCCACAAGAAACATGGAACATACTGCTGCGGAAACATATTGAGCGAGACAACGTCATCAAGGTTATCGAGGTCCTCGAAGACATGCGTATGAATAACATTGTTGTCTCCTCAGCATCGTTATCCATGCTAGCCAAGCACAAACTCACTGTACGAGAACCTGGGACGCGTCCTGCCACTGATCCCGGAGGTAGAGACACCCTCCGTCTCATGGCAAATATATACCTGAGTACCCTTATCTCAAGGCGACCCGTCGAGACCACGCGCTGGCACGAGGTCATCAGGCGTTTCGGTATGACAAGGAGATTCGAGGAGCTCGAGCGATTGCTCCTGTGGCTTGCTGAATTTTATTCGCCGCGTCAGTTTCGGCCCATGCCTCTGGAACCCATGGAAAACGGTCCGGCTTCTGTTCTCATTGGTGTTCCAAAGCATCTCCCGTCTTCCCATGTGGCGCATCCACTGCGGCGGCTTTTCAGTCCCTCGTTGCAGCGAGCCATAGTTGCTTGGAGTTTTCAAGCCGCGTTCCATCCAGCTCGAACGCAGTATAAGCACTCTACTCAATGGCTTGCTAATGGTAATATCACAGAATGTGAGCAATGGGCTCGTGGCCTAGCTTTGCTGAAGCAGCTGAAGACACGTGGTGTACTCGTGCAAAAGGCCACCGTGCGTAAGGCACTCCTACAGCGTCTCTGGACGTTATTCGGCCCTTGTCGGACAAGTTATCATGCTAATGTTATTGCACCGGATATTAAGCTTCCGTCACTGCGCCACATAGTACAATATGCGGACACCTTTTGGGGTCATGCTCTTTTCAACATTGATCCTGGACTACTTGAGAGCGGCACTCAAGCTGAGGTAATGCGTCAGCTCTTTGGAACACCAAAGAGACGAGCGAAGCGGCCGGTTACCCTAGCAAAATCACGGCGCACTCGGCGCTTTGTCCTGAAGCCGACGCATTACCCGGGTACTACTATTCCTGTTCAATCAGATCATACTTCCTAACGTTGCCATTGCGCTCCGATCAGTTTTGAGACTGAGGTTTAGGTTCCGGAGGTAGTTGTCTTCCTGTCGAATACAGCATAGCGCGGCGCAAGGGACCCATGGGGGCCCAGAGTCCAATTTTTCCAGGTTTGGCCTTAAATTATAATTATGAAGGGACAACGACAGACATAGTCCAATAGCTTCGGCACAATTTAACCGAAACAAGTCTGATTCAAGCATGTGACAACAGATTCTATCTCGTCTCGTTTTGGCGGTGTGCACAAAGCTGACATGCTCGATAAGCGTCGATATAGCTCGCTCCAAAATAACACCACGATACAATCTAGCATCCTTCCACATGCACATCTATTGATGTCTATATATTCCAGCTTGCCATCCGTGACTCTTCCCGGTATCACGGCATGTTCTTGCTGTCCTTGGCCGCTCCCTCCGCACTCTCAGCAACCTTCTGTCCGGCTCCACCCACTGCGCCCTTCGTCGTGAACTGCTTCCCTATCGCGCCCTTATCATCGAACGGTCCACCAACTTCCTTCATGGTCTGGCCGACACTGCCCTCGGGGGTAACTGTAGGGCTGTGTCAGTTGTTGTCTTGCCATTTCTTCATCAATGGGGATCGCTAAAGCTGCAGTGGAGGAACAGCGCAGGAGAAAGGCTGTCCTTGGCACTGCTAAGTGAAAAGAAGGGCAACGGGAATCGGATGAAGCAGGACGCACATTTTTTCCCAACACTGCCATCTTTCTTCAGCGCGGCAGCGGCGTTTTTGATCATGTCCTTGGCTTGCTCGGTTAGCGGTTTGTCGTCGGCGAGACGTCGAGGGGTGGTGACAAAGGTTCGGCGGAGGATGGTTGAGCGGATCATTGTTGCTAGGTGTATAAGACGATTTGCTGGTTCCGTTAGGAACAAAACGGTCAATTGAGCTGATTGCTTAACACTTACTTGGTTGAATGATACTTTGGCTTGCTTCAGATGTCCGGGTTGTTAAGGTATGCCGTTTATTGTTGTGTGAGTCGAAGCTCTAGGGGACGAAAAGGAAAGGTCAAGGTACGGCATGTGCTTGGAGCTCAGGATTATGATGTCATCGTGATACGTTTTCTGCGGAATGGGTTAGCTGAGCTCTTTATTGAGTAAAGCGTAGCGGCAGGGCCCGGCAGTCTCTGAGTGTGACCGAGGCAACTGCCTCGAGACGTAGAAGTACATATTCGAGGGTCAAGTCTCTATAATTTGGGTTAGATTGGCATTGAGATACGTCGGTAGATGAACGATGGCCAGGAGTGCTCATAATAGGGATCGATTGCTCCCTTGAGACTGTTAGATCTAGGAAGGTCCACGATGAGCTTCAATAAACGACACTGAGACCGTCGTGTATCCAGGATGAGCAATGAAGCTAACCTATTCAAATCCAAGACGAATGCAACGAGCCACAGAATAAAAGGATTCGGGATATGACATGCGATTTGATCGGTGGACGTCTTGTCCCTGTACAAATGCAGAGAAACGAAAGTTATACCCAGCAGCGCCAATTTGTTTGATAATACGAACGAGCGTCAATGCCATTAAAGACACAATATCCTACTATGTTACACACACTTTATATCTCTTCCCATTGCTGTCTCCACCCGCGCTGTACCCTGGCCTGGCCATCTGGTATCTATCAAGACTTGTTCCCCTCCCCAGCATCTTTGAGGCCCTGACCCATATTTTTCCCCGCGTTCTCAACACCACTGGTTAGGTTCCTCAAACCATCGCTGACCGGCGTTGAGTTCTTTCCAACTGTTCCCTCCACCGTGTCCGCTAAGCCTGTGCCGGCAGCACCGACGACACCTCCTACAGTGCCTGCGATGCCCCCAACTGCATTTCCAAGAGTTGAGGTTACGAAGTGGGCGCCGGAGCCGGCAGCGGACGTGGCGGACTGATCTTTATTGGACGACATGATGCGAGGATATGCGATTGCGTTCTGCTTGGAGCTACCTGTTAGTGGATCGATATATTATTCTTCTCTTCTCGAGCAAAAGACGGATGCGGCCGTACCTCGGTTTCTTTCAGCAAAAAGGAAACGTTTAGTAATATGAGGCTTTGCAGACGATGCAGGTGCAGGTGGCAGCAGGAAGGACATGGGGGTTGTTCTTATCATTTATGCGCAGCAGTGGCTGTGCATGACGCAAAGCTGCTGATCCTGCTGACCATGTGTCCTTGCCCCGCTTCCGAACCCTGGCCGCAGGCTTCCTCGTGGCCAATGAGGAGCGAGCTGAGCTGAGGTCAGCAATACCCTCTCGTGTGCACCTCGCCGACCCCGGAACAAGATCGCTGAGCCAGGATTCCGCTTGCTTGCCCGCTTGGGTTCAGCTACCTCCAGGGCTTACACCGCACCGGCGTCGCCCATTTATTGGAATCTTGCCAAGATGTTCAGGCAATGAACACCAACAGTCTCCAGCTTGCGCAGGGCAGAAGTCGGTGGAGGCATCCGATAACAATATGCTTCCCCCCGCTACTATCATCGATGCCGGGAGTATGCACCTCGATATCATGTTTCGACCTCTGCTATAGACAATAATTTCCTTAATAAGATGAAGGGAAAGAGTAATCGTCAGTAGTTGTGTCTTCGGCGGTGTGGTTCCATATCCCGGAGGCTTTGAGTTCGTATTGATCGATCTCGCAGCTCTCTCAGCTCCCCTCGTCAATGAGTAGCCTATTGGCCAAGCCCTGTAAAGGCGTCCAGTCATCTCACAATCCCTCCCTACAGACGTCGCACCTTCCAGCGTACTAGGGCGGGGTAAGCGAGAGATACTTCGTAGTACATCGCAGCCGTCTCTGATGCCCACGGTCGAATGATCGAACACGATGGATTTCTTCGCTTATGCCGCGCTGCATCCTTCCGCTTACCCTGCCTTTGTGCCCTGGGCGAAGCTTCGTAGCATTTTCTCTGCATACGCCTGGACCGGTGGCCCCGAGCGGTGGCTTACCAAAAGGTACGGGTCATCCTTCAGCGGCCTTCGCCCAATCATGCTGTAAGCAATCGGCGGCCGAAGTTCAGATAAAACTGTCTGGGTACCCACATAGCTAAACCCCAGTGGACGACCTTCAAGCTACGCTTTCGAAGCCTCCCGAACGTTCATCAACCTGGGTACACTAAACGGAAATGTGAAACTGCGACATGGCAGGACAAACACGCTTCACAGAGGGGTTAGTCTCTCCCGCACACAGGTCAGTTGTGCCTCTGCAGTAGAGTCACTGTCGTGCAGCCCTTTGCTCTTCATAGTCTAGGAAGAGCACTTATCATGACACTATAAAAGACCTCCCGCAATCAGTTGTCGCATACTGTATACAGTGCTTTTGCTAACTCTCCTCTTCCAGCCATTCACACCCATATCAGTTGTATTGGAATGCCGCCGACGAAGTTACCCCAGTCGACCCATCAACATCGCCGAAGATAGTCGAACGTGTTGTAGATTTGCCAGATCGGAAGGACCGGCCACTGTCGCCAGCCTTATCGCAACCCACCCCATCAGAGATAGGCTCGCCGGGGTTGGAGTCTGTTTGGGACGCCGAAGGGGAGAAAGAGGTGTATCATGGCCCAAACCAGCCACGAGGACCTTCCGACGGTGCTGCTCCACCGAGGGAGAATAGAGTGTGCGGGCTGCGCAAAAAGTGGTTCTGGACATTGCTTGTGGCAAGCGTGCTGGTGATCATCGGTCTTGCAGTTGGCTTAGGTGTGGGCCTTGGAACGAAGCACCACTCGTATGTGATATCATTCCAGTCTGATAGTTCTACCTACGCTGACGGACTATGAAGTCAACCCACATCAAGTCCATCGACAAACTACAGCATAGGAGGCGCAATCGATCCGAAATATTATACAACCGAAGGGGCCTTCAACGGGTCAGGGATCGCGCTAGCATCTCAGTCCTTCGATAGGAGCAACCGTGGCAGCATGGTTATGTATTTCCAACATCATACAGGTCAAATCCGCTGGCAGCAACTGAGTCAGAATGGGACATGGCTCGGTGGCTCGGTGTCTGAGATAGTCACAGCTGATGCAAAGAATAACACCCCCATCTCAGCTGTATCGTACGCTCTAGACGGGAACTCGACAGTAAGGTGTACCAATCCTAGCCCTAGCGGGACTATATCGCTGACATGCGGTTAGGTGCACATATTTTATATCGATATCAATAATACTGTCCGCCAGAAAACTTTCAGCAACACTTCTGGCGTCTGGACGGAGGGACTGTTTAGCAACCTGAACCGAAAAGCTTACGATTCAGACTCCGTCGGCATGCAGGCCTGCTGGTACGGTAGCTTTTACGGCGATGCAGATTACCTACACAGCCCAGTTCCGAGCAACGGCGCGACGTCTTCTGCCGCCGAATATGGCATGCATATTTGGTATGCCAGCAACGAGACCACCTTCGAGCAGCTGGGTTGGCGTGAGGGAGAAGCAGCATGGGAACAACAGCAAACTTGGATCGACCGGAATGGCCACGCTGGCGTTGGCTGCTACTCTTGGGGCCCGGGGACTACGACGTATGTCATGATGGTGAACTTGGAGAACGCCGTGGAGGTTTGGTGGAAGGACACCAATACGACGCTCAACGCTACAGCTAACCATCCAATCAACGTTTGGACCAACAGTGAGTCACTTTCTTCTTTCACACAGTGACATCCCCAGAATCCAAGAGTTGGTTTAGCGGGTTACAACACTGGGAAGAGTACTAGACAACGCAACACCAACGAATCATGCCTCCTAACGTGCCCTATAGGCTCGATATCAATCCCAAACGTGCATCCATCGACTTCCCTCGGCTACACCAACTTCTTCTACGCCCAACTAGCCTCCAACGCCATAGCCGGATACAACATCTCCTGGGCCGCGGAGAACACCACCATTATCACGTCGGAGAACTTCATCGTGCAAGGCTCGCCGGGCCTCCCAGGCACGCATCTGAGCGTCAGCGCGATCCCAGATAACAGCGGCGGGAATAGCCTGATCGTATTCTATCAGACAAAAGGGGATGACGTCACCGAGTTCACTCGCGATCTGAACGCTGGGCAGTGGACGGCGCTGGATATGCCTATTCCTAATCAGTGAGAGAAAGCGGACGAGGCTGAATTTGTTTTTATTGCCATGATACCAATTGTGATTGTTAGCGAAGGAGCTCTGGGAGTAAGATTGGGGACTGTCCTTCTCGGTGCTTGGAAAATGAGCAGACTGAGTCGCTTTGAACATATGGTCAAGTCGCTTCGGTCTTCTTTTGGCAGAGAACACTCTGTGCCTTCGAAACATAATCTCTATTCTACTTGCCTCTCAGCAAAGAGCAGAATGAGTCTGGTACTTCTACTGTGTATTGTTTAATGGTCGTCCTTTTGGACGCCAGTTTGTTCACTGTCTTCATTGTGTTTGTAGATATCCTTTCGCCCGATCAGAAGCAAATTGGAATATGAGCATTGTGGCTAGCAATGTGTGAGCCATTTCTTCATGCGCCAGGCCGTTTCAGCCCTCTTCGGCAGCCTTGGAGTCTGTCTTCAGATCCATGCTGCTGTCGATGGAGGCGACACTAACTTCGACTCCGCTGAGGGGCGTGTCGCCCACGACTCGTCACCAAGCGACTTCAGATATGTCTTCAAAATAGGACCCGCTTCACTCTCTGGCTGAACGGGTTTGCTTGCATTTATAAGCGGCTAAATTTGCAACTTTCTTGCACAGTTCTGCTCCTCTAGCTCCTCGCTTTTCAATGCAGACGTATGTGGGCCTCGAGTCCCGTCCGCGCTGGGCGTAGTTCGACATCCTTGGTCGCTTTATAAAGAGGACAATCCCCCTCCCAAGCTTTGAACCTACATGGACGCCAAGGAACAATGCTTTCCCTTGAGGAATATGGTGTTGTGTGACCTCTCTCCAACGACCGAAGCTTCCAATTACGCGGTGGGGGGGTTGGACATACAAGTTGTCTTGTGACGATGCTGACAGTGATTTGGTAATGACGATGATAGCAAGCTAACACTACAATGATAATGCTCACATGAAACTTTAAAATGATAGTGATTAGATAGCAACAGTGATGAGGATTGTTTGCCTTGGAAAAGCCGGCGTCAAACAAAAATCCCCTAATGCTTCGATGCGTCAAGAACGGCTATCAACTACCGTATCACCGGTAGAACTGTACAGGTGCGAAATTGGTTAATATACTCTGGCACTTTAGTAGGGCTACAAGACCCACGGACTTGCCTCTCCAATGCTTGCTTATTACTTTTTTCTAGGATCTACCTACAAGCCCCGTTGGTGTTCACTGTGTGGTACAGTTCAAGGACGGTTGCACTACCTCATGGCGCTGTTCCGTTATATGTGCGGAAGGAGTGATAGATGAGCTGCTATAGAGACCGACGGTAAGTCAATTGTCATCAAAAACTGTCCCTTGTGGAAGAGGAAGGACTGCTGTGTGGGTCTAAATCCAGCAGCTGATGAGAGAAGCTACAAAATTTACGAATTAGTACGATACTGCTAGCGATTTTCGACTTGTCCTGTGTTCCGTAACGTCGACAGTGACATAATGTAGCATACCAGTGGAATGATCCCCTTGTTGCGCTGTTCTTGTATGCTCGCCGCGGAAGTTTTCCATCTGAGACTGGCTCAGTGTGAATCTGCAAGCAGTAGAGACCGCCATACGATGATCTCGCATGACTTTGTGCAGGCTCGAGCACTCGTCTTTCAATACATAGTTCTACATGCTCACATCTCATTACTTCGCAGCGTCTGTCAAACTCGAGTACGCTCTTCTCCCGTTACGTAGTACATCATTGAACTGTAAACCCAATCAGACCAATAACCTCCCGCCATCAGTCAAGATTACACTACCAGTAATGAAACGATCCTTCATAAGATAAATGTACGCTTCAGCAACCCACTGCGGCTTCCCCACTTCCTTCGTCGTCGTCGTCTCACTTGCCTGCTTCACCATAGCCTCGTACTGAGCCGGTGGCATATGTTGCCAGCGCTCCGTAGGCACAGCACCCAGGGACACGATATTCACCCGAATAGGCTTCAGATCGACGGCCAATCCACGCATCATGCCTTCCAGCGCCGCGCTCCAGGCTGCTCTGAGGGTCCAGTTGGGCATGGGCTTCGCAGCCGTGGATGCATTGGTGTAGGTAATGGACGATCCGGTCCCCGGGTTCATATACTTGGGCGCCAGTTTGGCCAACATCAGCGCGCCGACGAACTTCAAGTTGCCTTCCTTGAGGACATCGCCAGCAGTCGCGGGCATCTCCGGCGGTGAAGGCTATTTGATCGAGCTTATTCTCGCCGTTCGCCGTAGCGAAAGCGAGTAACTTGGTGAGATTCTCCTCCTGCTGCTCCGGTTGGGAAAGATCGCACGTTTGACCGCTGATGCGCTGGTGGGCGTCCGGTAAGACTCCTGCAGCCGGGATGGAGCGTTGGAGAGCTTGGATTCAGAGGATCCGGATACTATGACGGCGGTGCCGTGCTCGATGGCGGCTTCGGCGATGCAGAGACCGATGCCTGATGTCCCGCCTAGTACAAGGACGCGGGAGCCGGAGAGTTTCGAGATGTATTTGGTCTTTGGGGTTGGCATGCTGTAAGTCACTGGAATAGGCGTTGCTGCGTTACTGGAGGGAGAACGTTATAACGTTCCTTAATGAACAGGGAAATTGTTTAACAGACTGGGACGCCGTTGGGTAGGCACAAGTTATACTCGTATACGTAGGCGCGGGGAAGTCAGCGGAATGGTTTGTATTTTCACTTGTGGCCACGGAGGTTAGGAGCAGGAAAAGGCTTGGCAAGCGAAACCTGAACTTCTTTTCCTCACGCCTTCACCACTCTCACGCTTCTTGGTCTCGTGATAGTAAGGCCAATGGGACAATGCATGACGAGCTACGGAGCGTGCAGCACAGTGTGGGGAAGAGGAAGCAAAACCGAACGTGAGATCCTGGGGCAAAGCCTCATTATGTACATCTCTCTTCGTAAGTAGGTGGCCGGTCCAATACGGGGCTCCATGCAGAGATTGAAAGCGTCAAAAGCCATATGTAAGCACTAAATGCAGGAGCTCCAAGGATTTATTGGCGCGGCGCTTCCCTACACCGTACTGTACTGTACTGGTGAGGTTACTCAATGCTTCGAGGTACTTTGCTTTACGGAGCTTGCCCTTAGATGAGATTGACATACGACGGCATGATATCCTGCAATCTGAATAGACATGGTGAACTTTATTGGCCATCGAGGAGAACTTTACTCAGTAGCAGATCACGTGCATGACCACGGGTCGGATCCCCGTCCAACCCGACGACTGTGCTCGACAGTATCAGCGCGTCTGAGATAGAGAGGGACATTGCGGCGCCAATGTGACCACTGTAATGCCACACTCGTCTCGCAAGCGGAAGGACTTGCCAGCACATTCTAAGCGCACACTAGTGGAGTCAACAGATGGTTGGACCGATGTGGTCAAGACATCTCGAGAGCGTAGACCTCTCGAAGGCGCGGCAAATGTTTTACCACTGGAAAGTTTGCAATCGAACACAGCCGCAGCCAGTGTAGAAGCCGATAAGACCGTGTTTGACAATGCACAAAATAAGTCTAAACCAGCGGCGGTAGCGCCAGGCACGACGCTGGAGACGCTCATTACTAGATTTAAGAAAATCACTGAAGCATGGCAAGACTCCGCATGCGCGCAAAATTTGCGAACGCTCCTACACGAGGCACTGAGCAACGATTTAAAAGCGCAGCCAGAATGGTTCAAAGAAGACGGTGCACAGGCAGAAGATCGTACCGACAGTCGAGCAGCAGCCGAGTCCATGATTACGCGAGCAGTCTGCCTAGGACTTGGAAGCCTCAGCTCCGAGATAGGATCATGGCTCGGCAACTCCATGTGGCAGCTGGCTGCGTTCCTCGATATCTGTCGACTCCTGGGCGAGCCAACGCAGATTACCGCGTATATTCAAGATCCGGGTTTCAATGACCTGGACGTAAACTTCCTCAGGAAGCATCTCCATCTCAATGTGTTGGAGAATCCAGCAGCTCAAGACCGCTTCATCGACGCGACCACATTGGTGTTTGCGCCTCATCTTGAATATTCCATATATGCTGCTGTGCTACGAGGGAAGCCGTTTGACGAGCCTGTTTATTCTATGCCCCGCATTGTGATAGGCAATGTTATTGAGAAGATAGTTGGGTGGTAGGTACCGGTTCTTTCTGTTCAATCCGTCCAGCGCGCTAGACTGAGAAAGTAATCTAGCTAACACATTTTGCGCATTAGGGTGCCGATCGGTCCTGCCCGCGACGCACTGGCACAAGCAGGAGTCAAATTTCTAGTGGGACGAAGAAGCGTCGCCTTTCCTTTCTGCGAAGAGCAGCCTGACGCCTTCAACGATACAAATGTGTATTGGCCCGCCGATGAACACGGCTGAAATGGCCTCAACCAATACACGAATGACACGAACCACTTGCTCGATCAGCTTCATGCCACCTTGGAGTCGCGACGAGATTAACCCGGTATGGAACGTCGCTTTGTCCTCCAGAAGCAAAGGTGGTGTGCGCTTAGGGACATGTCATACTGCAGCTGGATTTCTATCTGGAAGCAGCCTTCAAAGAAAGGTGCTGCAAGTGGACATATATATGTTAAGACCGGTCCACCTAAGATACAAGATTTGGTCATAAAATTGATAAAGCGCCATCAGTGCCGCTAAACGCTCAGAATATCATTGAACCTATCGAACGTCATGTTGCGCAGCTAAGATCGTGACTGAACCACCGGAGAGGGCCCGAAAGCTTTGCTCAGCCGCCCAAGAAGCGTGCAGTTCATAATTTGTCGTATAGTACAGTTTGCCTTCCTCCGAACCCAAAAATATGCGATGATGCAACATGGACAATATCAATCGTTTTAAGCTTCCGAGTACATGCTACCATGTCTCCTATAGATTAATCAGCAAAACAGTCCCTTGACAGCTTCCGTACATCTGGCGACAAAAGTAAAGGTTATGAAGGACGGATTCAACTCACAATAATGTACTGCCCATCTCTTTTCTTCTCCTCCCAGAAGGCCTTCGCTGCCTCCTCATTTAAGTTGCCTCTATCCATGGCAACATCAATCAATGCTCTTTCCACACCTTCACCCATGCCCTTGCTGCTGCCGCATACAAAGATACGTCCATCGAGCGCGTTGATGACGTACCACACAATGTCAGCTTGTAGACGCACTTCATCTTGAACATAGCGGGCGTCTTTCCTCTTTTGCGACTTTGTTAATGGCTTCTCTCCATTCGAGGTATCGGCGGGATTTGGTACTGCCATGTCGATATCCTGGCCCTGCAGTTTGGAAACCGCCCCATCCAGTTTCTCAACGTTTGCGCTCTGCAAGCTCAACATGCCGACGTCTTCCTGTATGTTGGGAACACTGCTCCGCCGACTCTGCACTACCTTCTTTATCTGCTTCTCATGAGTACCGAGCTCGCCACTGTAGATCTCGTCCAACAAACTATCCCGCACCCCTTGTATAAGCCAAATCTTGTTTGCACAGTTCGCATTGCGTAGTCTGTTGAGGATAAATCCTCGAAAAGGAGCCATGCCAACACCTGCGCCAATCAATATCATGGGACCATCGCCGCCAAATCTTTGCGAAAGAGGGTTGGCCATGAGACCACGGAACATGGGAACGTGGAATTGCGGCGGATGAAGTATTGAAGAATTGGTCGAGGAAGGTGAGCTAGATAGGCTTAACGAAGGACTTGACGGAGTGCTTGACGAAATGAAGGCCTGTGCTATTCGTTCGAGGAAGCCAGATCCAACACCGGTGCGAGGTCCGTCACGCCAGTTCGGGGTTTCATGAATTGTGACAGCCATTTCTACCAACCTTCGCCCGGCCAGGCCTTCTCGTGAACTTGAGACGTGTGGGTCGTTCGAAAGTGAGTAGAATCGTGGCATGAGCTGATTGAGGACAGAGAACAGATGCGGCAATGGTGGTTTTGAACTTGGGAACGCGTGAAGAAGTTGAGATAGTGTGATGTGTGACCCCGTGCGGAGATCGCAGAATGCGGCTTGCCCTTCGGCGGAGCAAACATAAAAGAGAACTTTCTTCTCATGCTCAGCAGTCGCATACTCGGCAAGGACGCGAAGAAGTTGTTTTGTAGGAGGGTAGGACTGGATATCTGAGCACCAGGTCAACAGCTCACGTCGAGTCGTAACCAATTCCCGAGCTTGTTCATCGCCCCATATCGTGGGCCAGCGGCCGCCGCTGGTCTTTAGTAATATACACTTATCACGAATTTGCTTTGGCACTCCGAGTAGATTAAAGATTTCGTCAACCGCATCAGGCTGGTTGGGAGGACAGATTCCAATGGCGCCTCCTACTTTGAAGTCTACGCCCCCTTCTTCTGGGTAGTCTGTTATATCCAAGTCAAAATGAAGGGTTCGCTTTACGGCGCCCGGCTTAGTTAATTCGCGAGCATGGAATACAGGCGCCGGAAACACTTCGTAAGGTGGATGCGGTTGAACGAATGAAGGTGGATGTTTAGCTGTTTCATGGCTCTGTCCTGTCCTTGAGATCGGCTCTAATGAAACCGTTATTGGCGGTAGAGGAGCGATGTTTGTGAGTGGTGTGTCCAGGGTGATCGGGCCCAATCTCAGATCGAGACTGCGGAAGGCTTCATTGTCCGGTAACCGCATGGGAATAGAATAGGGATCGCTCTTCTTTGGAGGTATTGCATCCATCAAGTAACAACCACCGCCACAACAGTACTTCTCCACCAATCGGGTACCCGTCTGCTCATTTCCAAGCAGAGCTCGTATGTCCTCCCCATTGCTCGATATCAAAGTCGTCGAAGCGCGTCGTTTGTGGGACGAGGACGTATTAGATGCTGTTGCCTTTAGCTCCCTTGAGGTTCCCATGACATCGTCGAATTGCGGTTCTGTTGGCGGTGTGGAAAGCGCTTCCGAATCAAATGAACTGAAGGACGACAGCGACTCTTGTGAAGGCCGAGGTGACCGTATACTGGGCGTCCGTTGTGAGATATGATATTCAGGCAGGTCGTGCGGCTCTTCTGGGATTGGGTTATCCAGTTGTGATGTCGAGGATTGAGGTACGGGATGATGCTGGTGATGAGTGAAGGCAGCAAAGGAATCGTCTCTCGACATGGTCATCGACATTCTGGGAGCATGCCGCGCTGAAAGAGTGTCCTTGTGTAAGTGTCTATACCCACGAGACGAGGGAGGGTTGCATACAAGGCGGGCAGCTGGGCAGCTTTCTCTGTCTGATCTGATAGTGGAACCACTCTGCTGCCGAAGAACGTGAGCCTGAACACCACGGCCCACCGCGTTGGACAAGGAAATCGACGTGGCGGCACTTCGACAGTGGATCAGGAAGCCTCTGATCTCAAAAGTCAACGCAATGCTTTGAGGCGGGATGTGACAAAGGGCTAGGAAGTATTGTAGGGAAGCAGACTGTACAGTAAGCAAATGTTGATATGCTGCTGCAGGATGACGCGGGGCCAAGTTCCGACGGAATCGGCCGAGTTCGGCTGCCCCCGGCCACACAAGGCGGAATAACAGTAAGTACTAGTGGTACCTCCAAGTCCTTCATCTTTCTCGTAAACGGGTGTAAAAATCGGCATCCTTATTTGGAACGGCTTTCGAGAGGTGTGGGTACGTTAACCTAGACGCATACTGTCATAAGTTGCGGACCTGATCGTTAATATTACACCCACCGGTGCAGATGGCCATGCCTTTAGCACGGGCGCGGGCAATGAAATCGGACTCTGCACCTCCTCGTGGTGTTACCTGGAAATTCCGCGACTTGTTCGCGACGGCCAAGTAGAGCCGTCTACTGAGGCGTCTGGATAAAGCGCTAGGAACTCCTCCCTTAATAAGCGTTGACGATTGCTAATTCTTGGGGGTTTCTAGCTATCCTCAACGCGTTCCTTAGGGAGGGAGTTGTAGGTTCGAGTCCTATATAGGATAGCAGGACAGCAGATTGATATTCAATTACTACTACAAGATATACCTTACGTGTTATCACGTAAAGTATAGATCCCACGGAGTTCTAATAGGAGGATATCGCTCTTACTGGTCTGTTGCCCTTACCAGCTTTGAATTTATACCTCTCCTCTATACGCCGGAAACCCCACCGTGAGTTAACTGATCCTCTCGGGGCTTACTGTGTACGCCTGAGGGTATTTATAAGTACGATTATTTATACTTTTAAGGAGGGCAGAGGCTCTGTGGGAGATGCTTAAACACAGAGCTCACCAGGAGATTAGGAAGGGAGATCGCTGTCGGAGCCTAAGATCACAGATCTAGGTACCTTACAAAAGTGCATGCAACGCGAGCGGCGTGTATATACAGCCGACGGTTCTCCGGCCTGGCTCGTATACACAAGCAAGCAGTCAATTACGCTTAGTAGGGGCGAGGATCGAAGTAGTTAGACAGCCGCGTGACCCTTCGGGTCCCTAGGAGGCTATATGAAAGATCAACCAACCAACCAACCTTTAGCAAAGATGCCAGCTGCGATGGTACTATTGTCCGAGAATCTCCTTGTTGGAGAGAGAAGCAGGCCATGACAATAATATCAAAGCAGTGCACATTTTCACAGCAAAAACGAAGAACATACGGAGAAAGAGTTGTGCTTTCGTGATGCCATGTTGTAGAAGAAGCATGCTACTCTTGAGTCTCGCCTTGAGAAAAGTCTGGCTTGTGCCTGTCGCCGCGGAAGAGGTCGCGCCCGTGCAATTGGTGCGTGGAAGGACTAAAGCTCGGCCACGAAGTTGAACAACGGCTTTTATTTCAGAGGATGCCTCACTCTTTGCAATTCTCCAGACACTGTCTGCCATTCTCCAGACACAATGGAAGCGTCGGCCATGCCGTTCACTGCCTGGAAAGCTCAAGCCAGACAATTAGTTGACCTTACCTCGACTGCAGGAATCAACGGCGTTCTGGGTTAAGTGTTGGTTGGTTCCTATGCGATTTCCACGCATGGGAGGCAATCTGCACAGGTGGCATGTCATCAACGCTGAAAGGTCTTGTTCCTTCGCGTCTGGGCATCCCCGGCCAAAATCGCGAAGAACGGCGTAAGGACAAAGAAGATACTACGAAAATCTGCTCTGCGGAATTACTTGCGACTAGTTTCTATCCCTGCCAAACAAGGCCCTCGAGGCCGGAGTTCAGCATCGCCAAGAAGGGTGAGATTCGCGAGAGCAACAGATACAGGACGCGAAATACAGCGGACTGCAGTAATACTATCGTAATTGAAGTCTCTCCCTATCTACCATATCAGAGAGCCAACAGAGGACTTGGAAAGGGGCCTGTGTCAAAAGATCCGGGTTCGAGTGGAGTAATTCATTCCGGCTGATATTCGCTCATCAAGCACAGCTTAGTTTCAGCCTATCTTGCCGTCAACTCATTCATCCCAAGGGAGCCACGATAGCTGCATTGCCTTGATTCCTTGCCAACCATCCCTTCTTCATCATTTTTGTCGTTGCAATATACAATTCCAGGCTCTAGGACTCCGTTGACTTCTACGCACTTGCCTCTCACCCGTGGCCTCTATAATCTGGACTCTTCGGTGCTGGTCCGTCCAAGCATCGATGCGCTCTTTGCTCGCAACATCACCGTCGCCCAGCGCTGGCGCATGCTCCTCATCCTTTAACCCAGCGCATTCATAACTTACTCCATCGCCGGCTTCCCATGGCTCTTTTCCCGTGCTTTTACCGCCGAGTACATCACTGTCGCCACCGGCAGACATTTCGCGTCCTGGTCTTCAAAAGCAAGCAAAAGCCCAGCAACACCGACTACGGAAATCTCCGCCCATTGCATCTCGACGTACACGGCGGCGCGTTTATGGGCGGTCTCCTAGAGTTCGATGCCCGCTTCTGTGACCTCCTGGCGCGCACCACCGGGCCGCCGTGGTCATCTCCACCACCTACCGCTACGCACCGCCACACACCTTCCCGGCTGCCAGTGATGGCGTCGATGCCGTCGTCCATTTCCTGCACTGGTGGTAGGACGCTGCATTCAGTTCCTAAAACTCTTGGCCAACTACGCCGGCTCCCCAATCTTTATAACCTATTTCGTCCTTTATACAGGCTGATAGCGAGGACACTGGTACACCAGCTGTGGCACCTCCTAGCCTTATTGCGGGTTATAAGCAAACTGCGGTTCCTGAGGTCGTGTTCCAGCCCCCCCACCAAGATACAGTCAGTCATAATAGGGGTGGGAGATGCCGCAGCTGATGTACCAGTATTCTCGCTATCAACCCGCACAAAGGACAAAATAGGTTGTAAAGATTGGGGAGCCGTCGGAGTTAGCCAAGAGGTTTTAGGAGCTGAACGCGGCGTCCTACCCCCAGCACGCCCACGCCGCGAGCGTTGGGGGGCCAATCCCAAGCTCATGTCCGTCAGTGGCCTCTCGGCAGGCGGCAACCTGGCCATGGCGTCGACGCAGCAGCCGGTCTGCCATGTGCCGTCTCCCATGGCGTACAATGCCGCCGTGACGTACCATGGCGTCATGAATATGCGGCTCAAGCCGATTGAGAAACCAGGCCGAGGGAGGCTACGGGCGAGGACGGCATGCCGAAGTACGATCCGACGGCAGTGCTGCTCCCGCTGATGGATGCGTATGCGGAGCGCGCAAGAAAGAACCATTTCCAAGATCCGAGGATGAGCCCCATGCTGGCGAAACTGGAGACGCTGCCAAAGGACGTGCTGCTGATCGTTCCGGCGGTGGATATCCTAGTGCATGAGCACTGTAGTTTGCGGAGCGGATCAAGGGCGAGATTGAGGCGGATCCGAATGGAAAGGGCAAGGGAAGGAGCTTTGAGGCGGTGGTGTATGAGGAAGGGTTCCATGGGTGGACAGAGTGTGAGTGCTTTGCGGGCGGTTTTCTTTATGCGAGAATACTAATCATGGTAGTGCCTGACCGCATAGCCGGTCCTAGCAAGATGGAGGCAATTAACCATGGCGTTAATTTCCTCAAAGGCGTATACAAGAAGTACGGCCGAGATTGGAGCGCATGATTGTGTGCACTTATCGGTGTAGATGAATTGTCTGGCGTCGGGAGTCTTGCAACTGACATGATCTGTCTACTTTGCGGCCTGGTTCGTTTCTGCGCTATATACCCAGCTTATGATTCTTTGGCTTTGATTCTTCTCCATGTATCATTGACGTGATCGCACAGGCTTCGTCAGATATGATCTCCAAGCCATCTTGGTGCTCGACTCGCCGCACTATCTCCTTGTTGCCTTTCTTGGTGTTCGGTAAAACAATTATAATTCCCACCCGAGAATACACCGCAAAGAGCTTAGTCTGTACAGTAGATTGTGTACATAAGTAAGCCTAGCCCTATGCTGTCTAGGGCACGAGTAGTGATACTCGTTACGCACACCTCAAGGTCAACAGCCGTTGGTTCTGCATGATCAGAATTGCATAGGATTACCACGCGTCTGCCAACCTCGATCGATGTGTCCCTTTGAGTCGGTGCGTATGATCCAAGCACGCACCACCAGATTCCGATAGCTCTCTTCGCGGCCACGTTAAAGCTCGCCGTCCGACTCTCACGCTGTAATACGAGACAATATACGCTCCAAGAGCATGCTTTCGCTTAAACGGTGTCTTTACAGCGCTCTGAAGAAGGCCTTTCTCAGCTATATAAAGGGCGAGCATTGGGAGGGTCGAGCGCTAGCGAAATCATCAAATGGCCCTCATCCACCCTTCGGAAGCGACCCTCCAATTTAGACCGGGGCCTTATACCACTCGTTTTTCCTAACAATAACTCATCACCGCAATGATCGAGTTTGATAAACGTATCAACCAGTTTCGCAAGACGGAAGAATGTCATTCGCTGCTGCGTCATTAACAGGAAGGAAGCTCCATATGGAGATTTTGAAAGCCTTTGCTGTGGCCCAGAGATAACCCGTTACAGGCCACACGACCGGTCAGGCTGCGTGAAGAACATGAGAAGGCAGAGTACTCGCGCTGTTCACATCGGGTGCAGTAGATCAAAGAGGAACGTAAGCAGGTGGCAGTCGCCAAAAGGGGATGCAGCAATTAGTCGAGGAGACTCGTGCATTAAGACACGAGCTTAACCACCCTGGCAAGAGAGCGGCTGGCATTCAAGTCGCGGCATGGCCCAGACACTTCGAGTATATACTGCTATGGAAAATCGAGCGGCTGTGGAGGGTGAGGGACGATGCAGAATACGCTCTTCTGTACTCGCCAGCGACAGCTGCTCATGGCGTTCCCTGTGGGTATTCTCTCAAGCCTTTAACAATTATTAAGCTTGAGAGTTCTATCCCAGGCCACTGCGCTTATCATCATGTCATGCGATCGAGACCAGGCGCATGAGGATGGGATGTTGGCGGTAGCATCACGTGGTAACGTGTAAAACTTTCACTTCCACGCGTTACATCGGGTGCTCCCGGAGTTTACTTTTCACTATCTAGATCTTTCATCCACCTTCACCACCCTTACCTCTTTACAGCAATTCTCTCTGCACTAGTCTTCTCTCCATTCACTCTATCACGAATTTGCTCTTACCTGTACTGCACTTGCCTCTTATAGCCGCGACAGCTCTTGTCATTATATCAGCGTCAGTCTGACTTCTTTATTCTTCATCTATCGTCCATTATTCGAGTGAACGCAATGGCATCATCGTCCATGGCGTTCACTGAACAAGTTGATCATCGTCATCACCACCACGGTCGCACTAGTAAAATGAGTATAGATTATCATCATCATAATTGAGACAATTATCGTCTGTGCCTGAACGACGAGCGCTTAGTGTTCCACAATCAATAATCTCGCTACTTGTAATATCTGGGAGGTCGTTGCACCCTGTTATGGACTACACTTCTGAGTGCGTGACGATAGGGTGAAAGGCAAGGCAGGCAGGTATATATATAGCTCCCGTTCTGCGGTATAGCAGTAATCGCTCTTTGAGTGGTTGGCTTAACCCTCAACTCTGCCACTTCCCATTTCTTCGCCCCTTCCCTAGATTCAGAAAATGACTAGGGAATTGTTTCATAAGGCTAAGGTAATTGGTGGTTTCCGAGTGCATGGACTTCAGCCCCGAAGCTGCATCTGCACTATAGCTGCAACGAGCTTAGTAGGAGCGAAGGATCTTATACTGGACGCAGCAGTTATATCAAGTGAAATTTGTCACAAGTGATATACATGATCGAACACCTAATTAGCTCGACTATCGGCGCTCCAGGCCTTGTTATGGCACGATTGATAGTACTTCTCTTCTGCCATCAAACTGTGATACACCTCCGTTCAGTTTCACTGTTAGACTCGAATATCCCTTTGTTTCACAGCCTACGTACCAGATGACATATCCCAAACTCCCTTCTCCATGAGTTTCGCAAATGAAAATACCGGCGGCTTTGATATGTTGACCCCAAGGATTGAATGACTACCCGACTGCTTCTGTTTATCATTGAAAGCAACAGATTCATCAGGTTCATCAAGACTAATTCCCCTGAAGGTCGGTAGCGGCCACTGAAACTGGTTCAATCCTCTCTTATCATTTATGTATTCTCAGCTCGGGAAAACCGCTTATTCAAGTAAAATTCATCGTACACTCGACACCAAGACACGCTGTCTCTGCGTTAAAGATCTCCTCACACTGCCAGGAAGTATGAAAGCGGTCCTCGGAATCCCTCCAGTATTTCTGGACGACGCGGACAACACCACAACTTCCCTGTTCCTCGTGTATCCCTGGCACCGACCCACGGCCTGAAGACGGCAAATGCTGTTCCTATTCGTGGTGCCCTGCGACATCGCCTCCCTAGCATACTCTCACGGATTCTAGTGTCTCACAAATTTTGCTTCGGCGGGCTTGCCGGCGGTCAAGCTCCTTTGTCGTAGAGTCCAAATTCAGTGGCCCTCGCTAACCTCCCTCACGAACTCCACCGTCCTTTCCATAACCCTCCTCTTCTCCACCATCTCCTTCTCACTAATCCAGCTCTCCGGAAACTGCGTCCACCCGTGCTTCATCCCCTTACACCTCACAACCTCCACCGTTGGCTCCCTATTCCCTCCCCCTCTCCGCCTCCCATTCCCACTCCCAGCTCCTCCCTCATCCGCATCATCATCAACAACCGCATACGCCGCCTCCCTCATCCTCCGAATCCACTCCTCGCTCTGCTCAGCCAACGTATCAAACTCCGGCAGCACAAGCAGCACCCTCGCTCTCGGATTCAAGCTTTTCGGATCCACTATCCCGGGAGACGCACGCGGGTGTGCGCGCTGCTCCGGCGGGAGATAGGTTGGCATTAGCACCTTTGACAGATCCAGTGAGGGTAGCCAAGACATGGATGAGGATGATGATGCAGTCTGGGGTGTTCTAGGAACGCCCGGTGGCCGGGGTCTTTCGTGCGGGAGCAGACGCGCGTCGAATGAAGGGTAGAACAGGAGAACTGGAACATTTGGCAGGAAATAGAAACCCGGGATGAGACAAGGCCACTTAACCTCCGGTGTATTGACGCTCAGCACTAGATTCAGCGCGATATTGCCGCCGGAGCTGAATCCTGATAACGATATTCTGTTCGGATCGAGCTGGATCCGCTCAGCCACACCCTCAGCCTTCGCATGCCGTTGGATTTCCTCGCGGAGCAGTCTAGATGCTTCACTTTTCTCGCTCTCATCAAGGACAGCGGCCAGCACATCCTCAGCGTCGTGAATCGCAGCCGGGAATTTATCCAGCGGACCTTTGCGGTAGTCGATGGAGATGACGACAGTGTCAAGGCGGCGGGCGAGCAGCGCGCAGAACGGCGCTTGCTCGAGACAGGAACCCATTATGAAGCCACCACCATGGAAGTCAATATGCACTGGATAACGTTCGTCTTCCTTCCCGCTGTGAGCTGAGCTATTTGCTGGGCCATTTTGTCTTCCTTCTGCACTCAGGAGAGGCGACGAAGTGCCATCTTTGGAGTTGTTTGGCGATGGAAGAGACGGGGGAAGGAATATGTAAACTGGTATCCTGTGCGGGCCGCGGGACGGGAGATACAGTACGAACGGGAATGGGCCCCCAGGAGACGTGATTTTCAGGATCGAAAGGGGAACGAGCCATGGCAGACGGACTAGAGAGGCGCGCCATTGGACGGAGAAAGGTAGGCGAAGGAAGGATATGGGGCGTGAGAGGGAGCTTGTTACTGATGACATCTTGCGACATTTGAGTTCGTCTCTGGTTCATTTCTTTATTTCCAAGAGGTGCATGAATGGTATCCTTTTCTCCTAGATTGTAGAGCAGGTATATAAGGACAGCCAATTCCTATGAATTGTCACGCAGGTTGCGCAGCCAGAGAGGCGTGGTCTCTGAAAGTGGCTGACGTCACGGCAAAGTGGTGCCGAGGATTAAGGTGCCGGGCCATGTGGAATCTATCTGTTGAGATATTATATGCCCATACAACATACTTTTTGATGGTTTTCCGATGCATTAGGAATTAACGTAGCGAGATGGAGAGGTCATGGAATCTGCAGGAGCTTTCTAGATGCTATGGAGATCGCAGACTCGCGATCGACACCAGCGCACCGTTACTGAGTGTTATAACATGCAGTAGGCAAGAATATAGGAGGGTGGGGGACAAATGTAGTCTTGGACTTGTCGACTCCGCCATGATGCTAGATCAAATGTTCAGCCGCTGTGCCTCTATGTACACACCGTATAGATACAACAATATCACCTGATATCTTGCAGGTAAGGTGCTACTTACATTGTAGGTGGCGGAGGCGTATGCAGTTCCTCCTGGAAGCCATTACGCGAAGGCCGCAGAAGCAGCGCAACGAACGTCTCCAGAGCACTCAATTGCTGGCCCACCCCGGTTGTGCCATCCCAACCAACTACATACCACTTCGTCCCGCAGATGCTTCGATTCGGACCACCTGAGCAGCTCTGCGCAGCTGCCAATGCCGAAGCGTTCAAGTAGTTGCCCACAACAGTCGCAGACCAGGGTGCCGCTGCAGCAGTCTTGCTCATCCATCTGCTCAGATACGCCTTGAAGGAAAGTTGATCCGTGTTACAATTGTTGTTCGGCTCGCAGGCGGCTTCGAACATGATGTTTGTAGCGTTTGGAAAGGGTGAGAAGAAGGTAGGCGAGTCATTTAGAAGGCCTTCGAGGCGCTCTCTCCACACCGTGGAGCCATTCGTGTAGTTATACATGACCGCAGCGCCGTACATGTACATGCCCAGGTTATAGCTCCACTGGATGTGGTTCACAGATGTGCAGTTCTTCAGGTCATCCGTGCCGTCGTACACTTGATAATTTGGACCAATAAGCCCGGTGCTTTGTGTCCAATCATAGATCTTCTCCGCCCAGTCGGAATACGTGCTGTTCCTGGTGACTCTCGCAAGTCGTGCGGCCAGCTGAAACAGTGCGCCGTTTGAAATGCTATTCTTGTAATCGTAACCAGCGTTTGAGGAGAAGACCTGCCATTTCAGGCCGCCGCCGCAGGTGCTTGTATCCCAGCGAGGAACCATGGAGTTGAACACATTTCTGGCGATTTGAAGCCAAGACGGGCCGGTGGGTGGTTCGGGAAAGTAAAGTTCAGCAGCGGACATGGCAGATATACCCCAGAAGCCTTGGTCGTCGTTGCCCTGTAGACGTAGGAGTCAGCATGCCTGCTCAGCTCATCACAGCTATGAAACTGTAGCAGAGACGCGCAAGACTAGCTCACCAAGCTGCCGAAATAGGCAGGCGGCATGAAATTGTTGTCCGGCCCAACCTGTGCCAGCAGAGCTTGCCTCGTTGTATTGACATAACTCGTATCCCCGGTGTAGGCCCAATAGTCAATCATAGCTCCCCATGCCGCTCCACCCATCCACCAATACCATGGAGGTAGGTTAGTGAAGGTACCAACTTGGGTCGGCGTGCCAGTGACGTTGGCCGTGTAGAAGGACATCAGTCCGTAGGCGGCGGTCGCGGCTGCATCTCGAATGGAGGCTGCGATGTCGTTAGTCCGGTGCTTTCTGGCAAAGGGCGGAGATGAGAGATTAGGAGGATGTGAGCAATACCATTGCTGCCAAGATCCAGGTGCAGCCCATGCGCAAACGGCAGACCAGCTGCGGTGGTAAGGAGTAGACGTTCGAAGTACTTCATATCTGAAAAGAAATGTAGGTACAAAGGAATGGAATGAGGTGCTCAAGACTTCACGCCGGAGAAAGGAGTGTCAACTAGGTACATGAAGTGAGTTTGCGTGTGACGGAGGAAAACGAAAGTCAAAAGGCCAAGGCGGCATCATGATGGGATGCTGTGCCAGGTTACATGAGGCCGTGACTTCCCACGCCTCCAAGGAAGAGTTCCTGGTCGGGAGTGTCCGCGTAGAAGAAGGGGCCGCCGATCCGGAGTGCCATGTTCTCGACTGACTCGTCGTCCAATTGGCTGCTGGTCAATACTGTATGCTGTTGCAAGCTGAGCGTTTCACGAGTGGCGCCCGAACTACGGAGTTACCGTCATTATTGGATCTAGGCACCGCTGCACGTTTCACAAGTACACTGGAGATGGCTTTCTATATCTGGGTATGCACGTTCCAGATAATCAAATCAAGCTTTAAGAACGCGCAATAAGTTATCCCCTAGCAAAAGCTCATTGCCACGCCTGAGTTTGTAGGCGGCGATACAATACATTTAGTGTTGCAGTGCAAAAAACGCCCCGTTTTCCGTATCAAAAGAATAAGTTATCGCTCGGTTACAGCATGCCAATGCGTCTGTACCAATCGCCATCAACACCAGAGAGGCGATAAGTCACGCTACCAAAACCGACACTCAGGGGAATCATCAAGATAGCTCTATAGCGCAAACCATACGCTCCGCCCACGCTACAAAGGACACGGCTTCTAATACGGAATTCCTCGTCTTCCC
This sequence comes from Lichenothelia convexa, assembly GCA_021030975.1. NCBI lineage: Eukaryota > Fungi > Ascomycota > Dothideomycetes > Lichenotheliales > Lichenotheliaceae > Lichenothelia > Lichenothelia convexa. The sequence continues at coordinate 72,751 of JAGFMK010000023.1, forward strand.
TTCATCCTTCCTCACCTATCAGTTGGCCTAGTCCTTTCAAGGACGGCCTCCCCACTCGTTATATTCTCCTTCCTCACACTCGTGCCGGGCTCCTCTATGGTTTCTTCGCCTTCGTCTTCTCTGCTCTCTAATCTCACAGCAATCTCCTCCTCTTCTGTAAGTTCTGGCCGCGGTTCCCTCCCAAGCGGCCTTTCGCTCTCGGCACCCATCTGCCACTCCATGAGCTTGGTAAAAGCCCCATTCGGGTTGCTGCTGAGCTCTCTGAACGATCCTTCTTCGGCCACCTTACCATCTGCGCCTATGCAGATGATCCGGTCAGACCGCTTAATGGTCGATATCCGATGGGCAATGGAAATGGTGGTGTTGTTGCCCCGGAGGAGCGCGGCAAGAGCTTCATTGACTAGAGTCTCGGATTCCGCGTCCAGAGCGGACGTGGCCTCGTCAAGAATAAGGATATCGGGATTCTTTAGCAAGGCGCGGGCAATCGCTATGCGTTGTTTTTGCCCGCCTGAGAGCTGTGTGCCTCGAGCGCCTACCGTGGTTTCAAAGCCATCAGGCTTAATGAAGTGTTAGCGATTTTACATCTTCGAACAGATTTTCCACAACACTTACGAAGTCACTGATGAATTGGCAGTTGGCCCGTCTTGCCGCGGACACAATTTGTGCCCGAGTCGCGCGAGGCAGGCCATACGCAATATTCTCCGCGACGGTCCCAGAGAAAAGAACTGGCTCTTGACCCACATAGCCGATCTTTCTCCGTAGTTGCTTCACGTTCATGGTTGTAATGTCTTTGCCATTAATTAAGATTCTGCCTCCAGTCGGGACGTAAAACCGCATGAGGAGACTCGCCACTGTAGACTTCCCAGCACCACTTGGTGCCACGATGGCAACGTTGCTGCCTTGCGAGATTTGAAAATTGAGGTCTTTAAAAATGGCGACGGCCGGTCGCGTAGGATATGCGAATGAGACGTGCTCAAATTTGATAGGCCCCCGCAAGGAGACGACCTTGTCACCCTTCGTTGGTGAGATGGACGGCTCACGATCCTGAAGTTCGAAAAGGCGACTTGCAGCACCGACGCCTTTCATCAGCTCGGAGTAGAAGCCAGAGAGCCCAAACAAGCTTGATCCTGCGTAGGCGGTGTACATTAGGAAGGACGTTAGCTCTCCAATGCTGATGGCCCCCGAATTAACCATGCCACCTCCAACGTACAACAAGGCGAGAATGGTCATATTACCCATCCAGCCTGAAGCTCCGAAGAATGTGGCGCTGATGAAGGCTTCCCTTCGCCCAAGAAAGAATATGCGCCTAACCTGGCGATTGTATCTTGATACTTCTTGGACTTCGCCGACGAAGGCTTGGCTAGTCCTCACATTGCCCAATCTTTCCTCCGCTATCTTTGTCAGTGTACCCAAGTTTTGCTGAATCTTCCTGCTGAGATTGCGGATGGCTTTCCCATAGAAGAACGCCCCGATGGCCACGGGAGGGAACATTATGGCAAGGACACTGGTGAGTTTCAAACTGACGTAGCCCATGAGTGACAAAGCAGCTCCTCCACTCACAAAAGAGCGAAGACCATCAGACAAGTTCTGAGTGATACTTTTGCCGACAATGATGGTGTCAGAGCCAAGTCGCGAGATCAAGTCCCCGACCCTGTTGGCGTCGAAGAACTCCGCATTTTGCAAGAACGTCTTTCGATACAGGGTGGATCGGAGTCTTGCCACGATTCGTTCTCCTACTATGCGCAAGATTATTATACGACCGTAGTTTGCTGTGGCTCCCACTGTCAAGATTCCGGCTAAGCCCATGTAGAAGGTCGTGAGGTTCAACCCAAAGAGCAGCTGTGGACTGTCCTTTGCCTGCGTAGCAATGTCCAGCAACTTGCCAATCGAGAAAGGTATAGACATGGAGACGGCAGAGGATACCAGCAGTAGTAATACTGCCCATCCCAGCGTCCCTGCCTCCGGCCTCGCAATCTTGATCAACCTCCAAACCTCGCTCACTCCAGCAGGCTTCGCGCCGCTCGCACCTTCTTTGCTCAACTTCGCGCTGAGGTTCAGTTGCGCAGCCTGATCTGCCTTTGCTGATCGTCCAAAGCCTTCTTCACCATCCTCGTCTGCATCATCATCCCTGCTACGACCCTTTACCTCATCCCTGTATGATTGCTGCTGCTGCGTCTGCTGAGGTTTCTGCGGCGCTGCATCTCTTGCTGTTGACCCTGTGGAGAAAACCCTCCGGAGAGATCGTGCTATCCGCTCTGTGCTCGACTCTTGCAACCGTAGTATAAGAGGAGTCGCTGATTGTGGGTTCGAGACAGAGGGTGGAAAGAGAGGTTTGAAGCGACGGAAATTCGATTGTCGTGCTGGTAAAGGAGTAACGGTAGAAGAGAGGGCGAAGAAGCGACGAGCCCGGACATGATGCGCAATTTCTAGATCTCTACATATTATCTTCGAGAATAGAGCTCCTGAACCTCCGCTAGTCCATGCTCTTGGGATGACACTGCGCATAGCTTCTTACGCAGTTCCGAAGAAGTGTGCTCAATTGCTGAGCCAGCATTACCGCGTCCGCATCACACAGCTGTCCCCGTGAATATGACCTTAGAAACCATAGATATCATATTGTGAAAGAGCGAGATCGACGTTCTAGATGAGAATGGTTGCCTGATTGGGTTAAAGCTAGACATTGGAAAGTGCCCGCCCGAGCGGCGGACAAAAGATGGCTTGACGGCTGCTGCCGACAGCTTGGCACCCAGCTCCTTGTGCGTTGACGTACGCGGGGTAAAGCAACAGAATTCGTGCACCTTCGACGGGCACAATTGCATTGTCGGACTCGGTTATCCACTGCTATTACAAAATCGATCACAGAAGTTGTGCATCTTCGACCATTAAGCTGACTACAGTACCTCTGAGCATTGCCTAGGATACAGTTGTCGCCAACGGATCTTTCGAAGCTCCGCAAAGATGGTTGTCAACTACAGCAAATGGGTGCGTAGACTCCGCTTCGAATCTCCGTTGAATAGCGCTGACCAAACGGCTTTTCCTAGGACAACCTCGAGCTCAGTGACGACTCCGATATCGAAGTCCACCCCAATGTAGACAAACGGTCCTTCATCCGCGCGAAACAGGATCAAATTCACCAGAACCGATTTCATCGGAAGCAGCAAATCGACACCTTGAGATACGAGCGTATCATAAACGATGACCTCCTTACGCGTATCGACCGGTTACTCGCATCGCTCAAAGCACATCATGATAGTGCCGAGAATCCGGATGAAGTTGTCTTTCAGGCTCTTATCGAGTCCGCCGAGGATCCTGCAGACGATGAACCGCCGCCCCGGCCAGCAAACGTACATTCAAGCGTGAAGGAGCAACCCAAATACTCGAAAATGATGGCGGCACTCGTAGATCAAGTTAAAAAAGAGGTGGATTCATCTGGAAGTGAAAATCGATTAGACGCATACATTCAAGAGGTTGGAAAGCACAAGACGAAAGTGGAAGGACTTCAAAATGAGCTGTTGCAGAAGCTAGCAGAATTGGAGAAGGAGGAGGGGAGAAAGATCACGAGTGACCAAATACACACGGGCTTTGATCGCTCATACGTAGCAAAGAGCAAACCAAAGGAGGCTTCTACAGTCGAACTGCTGAACCCGAGCGCTCAAACCCGGGAACCCCTCACTCGCTTGGACTCGGTTGACTCGGGTGCAGACGCTGATATTGAGGAGGAAGCCGATGGGCTGTTGAAAGGCTCGGATGATGAGGAAAGTATTCAGACCACTCCGCTGGGAAAGGCTTTTGGCAAGATCAAGTTTAGCGATTATCGAGCTTGCTTGCAGTTTATATCTGAGCATCCAGAGGTGCTAGCAGAACGAGAGACGGATGGGCTACTAGTGGAGGCCTTTGATGCCCAACTATCAGGCAAGGACACATATGCTCGTCAATGTGTCCACCAAGCTCTGTTACTGCAATATTGCAGGCAACTCGGTAGGGATGGTGTCGGTCTTTTCTTTAAGCGGTACGTCCCCTTGAATCTCAGTAGACCATCTCTGATGCAAGTATACTGATTCGCCCTGCAGAATCACAACGAAAGACCACCAAGCTCAAAAAGTCTTCCACGACGACGTCAACCAAACCTACGCCCGCATCCGCACCCGCGCCGCCGAGATCACCGCTCAGCGGGCCAAGGAAGCAGCCGAGAACTCCGGCGGTGTGGAACAAATCCAACTGCATGCCGTTGATCCCAGCCAAACCATCAACATCGTCATCCCATCAGCCTCCAGTAACGATCCGACTGAGCAAGCCTCCCGCAAAATCTTCGAGTCATTCCCACCTGGACTTCAGAGGGCGTTGGAGAGCAGCAAACTGGATGAGGTGAACAAGGTGCTGGGGAAGATGAGCGTGGAGGAGGCGGAAGAGATTGTTTCGCAGCTTGGTGAGGGCGGGATGTTGAGTCTTGAGGACAAGATCATTGATGCTACGACGGAGGAGGGGAAAAGGCAGGTGGAGGAGATTGAGAGGGAGAGGAGGATGCCGAGGGAAATGGAAGAGATGGATATTGGGGATCCTGAATGAATCCATATGGGTACCAGGAATGGACTGTGCGCTCAATATAGCAGAGATAACAAAAGCGCGAGCCTGTGCGATGTTCTCGATTTTCTCCAATCCCGCAAATTCACTCGCAATCTGGTTGAAAATGCGCGTGGGTGCTTATCGATATTATGGAGTAACTCCTCACTCCGCTATCGAGACTATAAGATATCAACCAAGCGCACCCATCTCACCTCTCTTCGCCATCACCCTCGCCTTTCCCCGGGCCATACCACTCACTCCATCACCCCCTAATACGGCCCCCCGTCAGCCTTAACCAACCCCATCCTCTCATTCTCCCCCTTACTCCTCTGGCTCCACTCCGGCGGCTCGTCCTTGCCCTCCTCCTCCTCCTTATCCCCCTCCTCCTTCGTCTTATGCACCGTCCTGCTATCGTGCTCCGCAGGCGCATACACAGTCACCAGCTCCAGCGGTTTATCGCCTGTATTCACGAACTGGTGCTGGGTCCCCGCGGGCACGATGACGACGTCGTTGGCGCGGACGTCTTGGTCTTTGCCGGCGACGGTGGCGCGGCACTGGCCGGATGTGAAGATTAGGATCTGGTCGACTGTGTGGACCTGTCGCGGAGGGAAGGGAGGTTAGTACGAAGGGAACGTATGGGCCGAGATATGGATGGCCTTACTTCGTCGCCGATGTCTCCCCCCACGGGAATTTCCATGGCCACGAGCTGCGAGTAGAGTCCCGTGTGCAACACCTTTCTAAACTCCCCAAACCCTCGCTGCTTGCTGGTCAAGTCTTGGAAGTGGACCATCTCGTGCTTTGGCGGTTCGGACGACATGGCGGGGTCTTTGCGGAGTAGAACGGGTGTTGTGGAGAGGGTTCTGTGGAGGTGAGGTAGCTGTCGACGCTGCAGACTAGTAGTTCTGGGTGATGGTTTGGTAAAGTAGTGAAGAGTGTTGCGCTGTAGGAGGGTCCTCGGATAGCGGAATTGAAGCATTTGAATGAGAGAAAAGTTTTGGGGGTAGTCACTGCCGGACTGGAGAAATGTCATTCATTCTTTGCAGGGGGTTGCGGAGTACCAAAGTGGTTGTATGACGTCATAGTCTGGGGACGTTCAAGATCTTGCGGTCGTCGCCCCGCTAGGTGGGAGAGCGGAGCGTACTCAAAGATGCCTGGGGGATATGAATGAGACAACCAAGAGACAGGTTCTTTACCTAGGTAGGTAACTGGCTTCCAGGTTCAGCATGGCCATCGTATCTGGCGTTAGCTTCAGCTCGATTCTTCTTTGACGTATTGGTCAATCGAATAAGAACGATCTCAGAAGTGAAGATGCCATACATCAATGAGACAAATTGACTTAATTAAATTGTTAAGTTTGGAAATTGATTACAAGTTGGATTAGAACTTGGGGTAGAAGCGAGGCACAAGGAGGCAAAGCAATAAAAGGTAGAGCGGCTACTTTACTCATCGAATTAGGGGGATAAGTGTACACTGCATCAGTCTTCTGCCGAGGCGAGCCTCTCTCAAAACCTCCCACAAAGTACTGCGAATGGACATACACAGTAGGGGCCTTAATGGGAAAAGAGCTTTTCCTTCGGTGTGGGTACAAGCGCAAGTTCAACAACTCCCCACCAGTAGCTCAGCAGGCTCTCCCGAATCTTTATACAACATGTGTGTGAGTCTGAATCCAGAATTATGGTTCGGCCCGCTGTCATGATATCCATATACTCCAATGTCCTCATTCTGCGGAAGGCTGATTCTGAAGTTGAGCGGGGATTCACACTTGGTGGTGTTGATGACGATTCTTGTATCTTCCTCAACGGGGAGCCAGTTAACTGGGACCACTGGTGTACCGAAGAGATATGCGGGCTTGGGCGCGGTGTTCCATGTAACGTTAGGAACGATCGGGTCTGTCACCCTGTACACATCGATCTCCTGATAACCTTGGGTGCCGCCGGTGCCAAAACGGAGAAAAGACCAGGAACCGTTTGGATAGAAGACCTCGAGTTGACAGCCCCAGGCATTGGAAGGAATGTTGTTGAATTCGAGCAGAGCATCAATGTTGAGGCCGTTCCCAAGGGGACCGTATTGGTCGTAGTACAGGCGGAATTGACTGGCGTTGATACCTGGGCTATCTGGGTCCTGCTTTTTTGAGCTCTCCAATAATGCTCGGGTATACGGTGACGCATGGGCGAGGAGCTAGGTGCGCATCTTGTGTTGGTGCTGCTTGTGAGACTGTGAAAAGGAACATCGTGGGAAGTAGGACGGCGGTAATCTGGTATAAATGCATAATGAAGGCGAAAGGAGATGTAGTCCAGTAACGGATAGTAGTCGGAACTCAAAAATCTGATTTCCAAGAGTGTACGGAATAGAACGAAACGTGATGATACCACTGTCTTTTATACTCCAGCGCAGCACGGTGGACGAGGCTACCATTTTGTAGAGGGAAGACAGGTGACCTCATTGTTTGGGAGTCTAGAAGCCCGCTCGAGGAGGCTGAGGCAGCCTCTGCATGCCAAGTCCTCTTCTGCCTGAAGACGTCTGGGGCTGTGGTGACCGGTATCGCCTGTTAGAACCAATGAAGTGGTTAAAGGACATGAGAGGGCCGGTCCAGCACCTAGATGCCAAGACCAGTAAGACATAGGGGCATCTGACCCTCAGGTGGACGGTAAGCACGAGGACTATTGCAGCTCCCAGTTTAGGATACTGTGGCGTTTTGCGACCTTAGTCTGCATCCATTACTTCGTATTGAGCGGGCGCAGTGCATCACCAACGGATGGAGGATACTGTATCGCACCTCACACGTAATTATTATTATTAGGGCCCAGGCCCTAACAGAGCACATTGCTGGGCAAGCAGTTGGAAGTGAATATTGCAGTACGAATCGGCCCAAGACGTCAGCGACTCTTTGCGTCCCTAGGTAGGTAGCACCTTCACCGTGACCATCATTTATAGGTAGCTTCCAAAACTTAAGCAAAGGCATATAAAAAGTGACAGCGTCGCACTAGCAAAAAGGTGCATCGCTGTTTATGTGGAGCCAATGAAATTGATGATGCCTTCCCTGAACCCATGGAGTGCTTTGATGTGATGGTGCGCCGCAGTCGCACAGGAAAACAAAATCTGTTGGACGGATAAGGTAGATGACATATAAACTTGTCTGGTAAGGATAGCAGAAACCGGCGCTCGCGCAGGTATACGATGAAACGAGATCGCGCGAGAGAAGGGGGCCAAGGTTTCTATTTATGTGGCGCTACCTAAAAGTCACCAAGCTCGACAGAGATTTAGCGGGTTACTTATATAGCCATCATAGCGCTAAGCTCTCAAATCAGAGAATAGGTAGCCATCTAGGGATGCCGTAACATACTTCAACGAAGGACTGGCCAGTGCTCTTTTATTAGTACAATGAAGAGCTTGTGGACCGATCTGAAATAGGTTCGCGTTTCGAGGTATCTCAATACACATGCGTAAGTAGTAGTACATGCATCTGCCTCTGCAAAAACACCGCAACGCCTTTTCGCTCATGTGCAACTCTCATGTCGTTTTATCGCACCCAATCCTTCCCAGCAACTCCTTCGGCTCCGAATGACCAGCAATGCTAAGTCCAGTAGTCCTCGAACCGGCCTTCCCCCTCCTGGATTTCCTCATTGGGCTTGCACGCCGTTTCAGGTCCAGCTCGTCAATATCAACTTCCCTCTCCAAGGGCGGCATATCCAGTGCCTGACCGGTCTCGATCCCATCGACTGACACATCATCCGCCTCCTCTTCGTCATCAGACCGAGAATCATCTGCGCCGTGGCCGCTGAGCACCTTGAAAGCTACCCGGATTATCATGCCAAACCAGACTAGAGTAATCATTTGTAGAGCCAGTAATAATGAGAGGAAGGCGTAGCGGATCCGCGGATTAAAGCAGACGGTTCCGCCAGGGTCGCGAAAGGGTTGGAAGACATGTCGTAGTACGTCGGTTCCACCGTCAGAAGTGAGCTTTTCGCCCGTTGTACTAGAAAAGCACCCATACGGCATTTCCCTCGGGACGTCGGAGTACACAGACCAGCAAACCATAATGTAACAAACGTGGCGCGCGACAAACCACGTGACGATGAAGACGCCGAAGGCAATGTCGCACGCTATTTGGTAGCCAAAGTATTTTAGCATCTTAGCGGCCTGCAATTTGTAAATATATACTGAAGCAGCTTACGCAGTAGGGGATGTGGGTACGTACAGGCAAGGCCAGATCCACCACGTCCATAACAGAAAGAATGACATTGCCGACCTTGGTCTGGTAGTAGCCGTAGCTGGCAAGCATGAGCGCGGAAGTGATTATATGATGCGTGAACATCTGCGCATGGTCTTTTCGACGTTCTTCAATGTTGACAACAACGATCTGCTGCAACCAGAAGGCGAATTGGACCAGGTAGTACCACTTAAGGAGGCCAGTCATCTCTCGAGTTGGGAAACCTGTCCATATTTCCCGAAGGTTGAGCCAGTAGCTCGAGTTGTACATGATGGACTGCGGTAAACTTCAGTAGCTTTCCCTGTGACTAGCAGCTTGCCTCCATGAAGACGTACCATCCCTAGAGTCCAGAATACGGCGTAGTATAGGAACAGCCAAGCCTGCTCAGCAAACCGAATCTGTGCCTTTCTCTTCTCAATGCCTCCTGTTTGAGCGAATGGTACCAAGACGTAATCCATAACACCTGCACGCAATCCTGTAAATGCAACGATCCAAAAGCCGACTAAAGACAGGTCGTCCCATCCTTGTGTATACATTGCGGTTGACGGGTCATAATATGACAGTTGTACGAATTTACGAGTATGTCGGCGGGCGCGGGGAAAGCATATGTGCGTGAGCGTAAGCAGGAGAATGAGGTTAATAGACAATCCTACGACTCCTGTAAGCCGCGTGTCGAGGGCGTTTCATGGGGTAGTTGCTCACCCATCTGATGATTGACGATCACGGCACATAGGGTGCCCAGTAAAGTCTTTTCTTTAGGCTTAAGTTTGCGCCGGCGTGCTGGTGGCTCACTAAACCCATTGGCAAAAGGGATCCGGTCTATCTGACTAGTTTCAACCTCGCCATTTGGCTCGGGCGACTCGCGAGGCGTGGTATGTTCTCTGTATCCGAGCGTCTCTGTGAAGTAGCGGGTAGCCCGTTCGGCGGCCATGGTGGGAGGAAGGGGCAAAGAGCGCAATGGATCGGCGCTCAAGAGCAAGATATCTGTCGCATGCGGAGAAAGAAGTCAAGGAGCGCAGGCACAGGCGGTGGTAATAGGTTGGCGATCAAATGAGGGCGTGGCCGGAAAGGAAGCGGTCAAGGCGCTTGCAAACGGATCTTATAACTCAGAGGATATTTGTGTCAATGCACTTCATAGGGACATTTCGTAAACGAGTGTGTTTGATCCTCGGCTGAACTTCGTTAAGGTCGTGAAATCATAGAAAGATTGGACGAGGAAACTCCAAAGGAAGCAGAGAGGTTAACGCCATGCTTGAACTTTACAAAAATCCGTTGTTGCCAGATGCACAGTCCAGGGTCCACGGCAAGGGGCACCTGCACCCCGGCGGTGCTAAAATCTCGCTTGTAACCCAACCAAAAGTATGAAGTAACGTTATGTATGGAGGCTAGAGGTTAAGTAGCCAGTAAGTAAGCGTACAAGTACTGCACTCAATGAAGCGAAGGTTATCCCTAAGAATATCCGATTCACTATCAATCTGGCTCTCATAGCAAGACTACTATCACACGCATACTGGGACTAAACACCCAAAAAGCTCTCCTGTACAGCCCTAACGCCTTCCCATCATCCAAACGGTAAAGTCTTCAACTATTTCGGGTGTACCACATGTCAGGGCTTCCTTATTCCGCCCTGAGTCAAGCCCGAAAACAAGCCGGTGCCTTCTAAGCCTAGTTGTTCTGCTGGCTGTTAAGTATCCGAAGGATAGCCAGGAAGAGGTTGATGACATCAAGATACAGCGAGATAGCAGCAGCAATCTCTTCCTCAACATGGTAGTGCTTCATGATCAGCTGAGTGTCAACCAGGATATACCCACTGAAGATGAGTGCGATGACAATGCCGTAACCAAGTTCGACCCCGCTGCTCCGAGGGAAGAAGGCAGCCATGAAGCCGAAGATGATAGCGATCCAAAGGGCACCGAACAGGTATGGGATCCACGAGGTAAAATCGTACTTCGTCTGGCAGGCGAACAAGGTCAAGGCAACGAAGATGCCCAACGTGAAGATGACCGCCTGAAGCACTATTCGGGACTCGTAGAACGATGTGATGACGGAGATGGAGTAGGCTTCAAGGGCCGTGAATCCGGTAAGGAAGAGTAAATTGGTAGGATAGGATTTGCGTTTCCAGAAGGTAAGGAGCATGAAGCCGATAGCGCCGAAGAGGGATATCCACATCATCCACTGGTTTGTCTGAATCCATTCTCTATAACCTCTGCTGAAGAAGGATATGGAGCTGAGGACGGCGGTGGCTAGTAGTTGTACCGTCCTATGCACCACTGTCAGCGAATGTTTTAAGGTAACAACAGGAGCTGATACCCACAATATGGCGTAGACCTTGCGAATGAAGGCCATCCTGATGTCGAGCGTGCCTTCAGACACAAATTCTCCGAACTAAGATCTGTAAGTCGAGTCCCGTTGATACTTGCCAACGCGCATTTACCTTGAAGTCATCTGGGACATTGTCATCTTCAGTCCTAGGCGCTCCGCCTGGGAAGCCTGTGGTGGCGCCTTCGGCTTGGTATGACGGAGGAGCTTGACTGTAACCTGGCTCTTCAAAGGAGTCGCGCTGGGGCGCTGGTTGATACTTCGTGGTTGATGCCATGTCTTTGAGCTGGTAACGTTTGTTGCAGAGTAGTCTGTAGGGGCGTTCTACACAAGAAGACGACGGTTTGTAGGTAGGTGGTAGGTAGTGACGAAGGATGGAGATGATGCTTTGTGAGGCGATGGCGGCGGGGCGCAGCGCCGGTCTCCGGTCGGTCCGTGCGTTATCACAAGCTTTGACAAGCGAGCTTTCTCGAAACATGTTTCATTAATGGCCTTCCATATGACCACCATTGCAACATGAAATCACAGTGCATATAGCTATTTAGTTCTGGCAGACAATTGACCTCACAACTTGGCAATTCGGTTATATACAAAGCTTCCAGAGCAATGATGACGCTTGGGTATCTGTTTGATCCATAAGAAACTAGAAATGCATCCGGAAATGCCAAATCGAAACCTGCAGTAAATCCCATGACCGAGAATCAACCTGGACGGCCTTGGTGTTTCTAGGTACAAGCAACTCATTTCGGGGTGCCTGGATTCGACCTACTCCCTTTTTTCGCAAGCGCGGCGAAGAAATCGGCCAACTTCTCATTGTCTGTGGGTAAGGGAGAAGCTGCCTCCTCCGCTTGCGTCCTGTCGGCTTCCCGGTCCTATATACACAGTTAGCGCAAGTTACATTACAAAGCGACGTGCAACGTACTCTTAGTCTCTTCAGCATGTCATCGGCATCAACTTGTATACCACCCACATTGAACTGTATTGGCCCAATTTTCTCCGTCATCCGACTCCTTGAATGGCTCCGCTGGCTGTCGTTCCCATTGCTCTCTGAGGCGTAAGTGAGCGAGGATGACGACTTCTTGGCATCTAACGCCTTCTTCTCTTGTTCATCCTCTTTCCGTAAGCGCTCGATAATCTCCAGCTGGCTTGCCAAGAATTTCTGGTTGTGCATGGCTTCTACCTCAATGTCCGGTATCTTCTTCGACTTCGAGCTTGCAGCACGCGGATTGTATCTTTCCGGGTCTTCGATAGCAGCTTCATAGGCAGACACCGCAGGGCCATCCTCGTCTTTAGCATCCTCTCTTGCACTGTCTCCGTCCCTTTGATCCTCCAGCTGCTTCTCATTGCTGATCATTGCTTGTGAAGGCTGGATCTCCACTGACCAAGCCGCGCTAACCCCTTCAACATCGAATCCTTCCCTCAAAACCCGAACCTTTCCCCAGGAATCCCAATTGGCAGGTACCAGCACCTTGTCCCTATCAATGACATTGTGCTTTATAACAGTTCTTTGCAAGAGCGAAGTGATGCCTAGTGAAGAATGTAGCAGAGGCCGCAATGGACCGGGTGCGGAGAGGGTAGTGTAGATTAAGGATGCTCCATGCTTCAACAAGATTGTGCGCATGTATTGCATGATGAAATCGAATTTGTCTTCCTTCCAACCCTTCTCCCTTTCCAGAGTTTCCGTCTTCTCCGCATGCTGGCAGACCACGCAAAGCGGTAGTCCTAGCGGTTCATCCCATTCCCCGGGCCCGAGAGATACTGGCGCGTCAACAGTGCTGTTCATAATTCCATCTTCTGCTGTGCCTCGCCTTCGCTCACGCCAGCTTGCCATATTGTCCTCCATCACTTCTTTGCAATCGTCATCCAGTAAGTCGAACACAGCCCGTAGGTTTCTGATCCACTGTCGTAACTCTCGTACCCATAGCCACGGTTGCGCCCAGTCCAACAGGATGACGATCAGCATATCCGCCACTGTTTCTGTGGTCATGAGAGGTTTGAGAAGAGGCACAAAGGCTGGCGATGGACTGGCGAGTAGATAGATTGACAAACGAGCCAAGAGATCTATCAGCGTTAGCAAGGCCGGCCTTGGTGCAGATTAAGTGACAATTCCCAACCTTCTTGATCGGCATCCCAAACGTCCTGGTAGCTATAGCCCAACGCGTACTGGTTGGCTAAAGGTGCCTTATGGTTTTGGGTTCTGTCTTGTGGGCGTCGTTTATTCATTTGATCATGTGCGATTGATTCCAGAAATTCCCTCTGTGTCTCCATCGTGCCGCCTGTCTTCGTTCATCAGCTTTCTCTTCACCTAACTTCTTAGTTCCTGAACAGACCAAGGACAAGTAACGTCTTTTCGGGCAGTTTCTTCGCACTTGCGACACTGTCCAGCAATTGAGTCCACATGTTTTGCTTTTCACCTTCTTTACTCTTTCGCCGCGTTCCAGACTTCATATGATCTGACACCGGAGCATACGCCATTCCAAACGGATTGGCATATGAAGTTGCCATTGCTCAAACGCACTGCGAGCAATAGAGCAATGGAGATTTGGACGCGTCGGGCAGGTTGCAGCATGCTCGATGTGGACTGACAGCGGCTCTGCTGGCTGTGGACACGGAAGAGCAGCACTTGTCGCAGCGACCTGACCGATTTCCAGTACTGCAAAGAGAGGTATGGTGAAATCAAGCGCGAAAGGGATACAGGAAGCATCATGGGATGACGCGCCGTCTGCAGCGGAAACACTCCGCGTCAGTCAGGGTCCCCGTCGATCTTGCATGTGCTGCTGGGAATTGACGGTCGGCTCTTTAGCAAGATCATTACTGCGAGCGCTCAAATGCTTTTTACGACGGCGCGTTAGAAATACATATGTCAGAATCAAATTGAGTATGCAGTGCTGCCTGCTCCAATTTCAATCATCGCCCATGCATTGAGCTACCATATCGCAGCGATAATGAACAACATCCGCCAAATCCAAGCACTCAATAAGCGTGAGCTCGAATTAGGAGTGTACGCCTACCTTCTTCCAGAATACGTTATATCTGCTAATGCATGGCAGAAAACCAGAAGCTTCCTGGCATCGCGATTACGACTCTGCCTACATTTACATCGGCGGACTTCCCTTCGACCTTTCCGAAGGCGACATAATAACCATCTTCTCGCAATTCGGTGAGCCCGTACACATCAACCTCGTGAGGGACAAAGAAACCGGCAAGAGCAAAGGATTTGCCTTTTTGAAGTATGAAGACCAGCGGAGTACGGATCTGGCGGTGGATAATTTGGGAGGGGCGGTCGTGATGGGCAGGGTCTTGCGAGTGGATCATGTGAAGGACTACAAGAAGAAAGAAGATGAGGTTGAGAAGGTGGATCATCCTATGGAAGGCAGGGCAGGTGACAGAAGGGAGGACAAAGACAGAAATGTGGAGAAGAGGAGGCGGAGGCGGACGGACGAGAGCGGTAAGTTTAAGTCTTCATAAATAGGACGGAGAGCATGACATAGCGACTTTCGCTGCGTGGTACATACTAAATACAGGCAATTACAGATTCGGATGTAACACCACCTCCCAGGCCACTTTTGAGAGAAGAGCAGGAACTGGCAGCGCTAATCCGCGAGCATGATGACGACGATCCTATGAAAGCATATCTCGTGCAGCAGAAGCGCGATGAGGTAAATGAGGCTATAGCACAGCTAAAGAGAACATCCTCCACCAGGGGCAGCATAGCCAAGGACAGCCAGCATCACAGACACCGACACTCCCGGAAGAAGAGAGACTACGATGTGTCTGAGGATGAGAAGCATCGTAGACATCGAGAAGATTCGCTGGATGGTCAGGAGAATGGGAAAGAGCGTAGACATAGACGCCGTAGCATACATGATCTGGAGGATGAAAGGGAGCGGAAACATCGAAGGCATAGAGCCGACTCAAGGGACGAACGCGAACGTATATACAAACGGCGCACAGACGCTGATTCTGAGGGTAAAAGGTATGGTAGGCCCAGCGGACACCAGAAATCGCGGCGGGACCCGTCGGCATCAGACGAATTCTCGGGCAAAAGGGAATTGGAGAATGGGCGCACGAATAGGGACCAGACATACCGGGATAGATCACGGTCAATAGAGCGTCGCACTAGGAGAAAGTCCCCAGACAGCGAGCACAGATCGAATGGTAGACGGCATGAGCGCGAAGGTGCGTAACCATTGGACATCACGAATTCAGAACGCGAACGGCGCCGGGAGCAGCAGCGGCAACGCGAGCACTTTAAGCCAGGCAGCCCGTCTTCTGAGGAACTACACAGAAGGCGGGAGCGCTCGCCGAGCAGTCGTTCGCCACCACCTCAGCGCCGTAATGACAGAGCTGGATGCTATGAAGGCCTGAGTCGCAGGTAACCGGACCAATTGTGTAACAATGTACCAACTCCCAAGCATGGATACCGTAGTGCTCATTTCAGGGTTTGACGGCAACTTCACGATAAAGTCTCAAGAACGAAGCTTGACTAGAAACTAGTCTTCCGAGGACAACTGTTCCGAATCTAGTCGGGACATTGCAACAAAGGGGAATAGTATCCGACCTTCAGGGAACTGTCAAGCAAGGTGTAGTCAAGTACTGACAACGATGGGCTGTGCTGAGAGTCTCTCATGTCAGCGAATATCGAGGGCTTCAAAAACGGTGGCGAGAGATGCCAGGGTGATTTGTGCCTAGTCAGCGAAGTTGATCCGTCCAAAAGAACACAATCGAATACTCGAATCTATGGCCTCAAAAGATATGACGTTTAGAAGCTACTCTCCTTATATACTTCCTTATTTGGATCTGGAATGGTTTCGAGGTGGGAAGCAATTCGATCGATGCGAGTAATTCGCGAGCCTCCTGGATGGCAAATACTTCGTCTTACTCATGTCTCCAATCACCACAATCACATTGAATAAACCGACGTTGTGAATGGTACCACCAACGTACTCTTCACGCAGTCTCTGAGAAGCTGGATTCTGTAGAATGTTAGCCAGTTGAAGCAAGTTTTTGGTTGCCAGCTGGCTATTGACGGCATTGCCATCTACCAGTGAGGCTCTTTGGACTGGGATACTTTGAGTCTTGCACAGTGAGTCGCTTTCGGCTTCCACAACACTTCTGAGTGATTTGCAAACTTCGACCATACATAGCTGGCCCTTCCCCCTCATGGGTATTTGAAAGACGTCGTAACGGCCCTCAGCAGGGGGTATTACCATGACTGTAGAGTAGAATGCATGTGGCCAAATTCTCACTCCGACAATCGTCGGTAGTACTACGTTCAACAGCACATCACTTTGCTTAGCAGATTTCTGTCTCCAAGTTCGTCTTGCTTCTACGCTCATGACGCCGCGAGGGGAAAGCCGTTGATTCTTGACGGTTGTGTTGATCCAGCTTAACATGTACCCCAAGATTATCCGAGATTCGGGAACCGTAACTTCGGTCTTGATTAAACTTAGAAGCGTAGCGGTGGGAGTGCTGCAGCTTCTGCTCGCTGCGTAAAGTACCTCTATACGCAAAGAGTCGCTGACTTCGTGGGTCAATTGGTACTAGAATATTCGCTTCAAACTACGCTGAGGAATTGTCTGATTGAGCGAACTGTGTATCTAAGAATAGGGGTAGATGTGGGCTATATACTGTGCGTCACGTGCTCGCTTATTCCGGCTGACATTTGGTCTCCAACAAAATGGAATGGCGCGTGCCTTGCCAATACCCGCCAACACAAAACACCGTACAGTACGGCATGAAACGACATGGAGACGCTCCTGAAACGCCTGACGAGCTTTGCATGTTCGAGTGGCAACGAATCCAGGACAATACGAACCGCAGCACTCGCTGCTCGCAAGATCAGAAGACTGAGGCACGGCACAACAAGACGACGGTCTATTATCCCGCAGGACCTACCGGTTACGTTGGTAACGTGATCCATACTGAATTTTAAATTCGCACAGAATGAAGTTGTTTTCGTGAAAGACGAGCAGTGCCTGCAAGCGACCGAGTTCCATTTGTCCCCGGGCCTAGACTACTCTACAGGGATGACACTATCATTCAATGATTATATTAACTCGCAATGACTTCCTTAATTGCTTTCAAGCGACGTTACTCGCCATATCGAGTTCTGGAGTCCTCCGCATCTGCAAAAGCCAGGCCCGGTTACGAGCTTTATTTCACAGAGCGATACTTCATTCGAAATGGAAGTGGTTGTAGCTCTTGTGTCAAAGAGCCTGGTCTGGAAGGAACAGGGAGACAAGAAATGCCAAGCTAGAACAGACGAGGGAAACCACTGTAGATAAAATATCAAAGTCATTAAGCAATCCACTTCATCCTTGTCTTTTGGGGCTCACTCACGGTGTGTGTACCAAAAGCTGTCAACGTACGAGTGAACGACTAGGCTACGGATATGACCTCTTAACGATTGCACATAGCCAATATCCGATAGTGATCGTTCGATGATCTACATGATGTGAGTTACTTTCGGATGTTGCTGGCCCGCGGGAAGAACTTACGTTTTGCTTGCCAGGGATCCCTTCTAAACTTCGATTAAGCTCTGGTCGGAGAGTTCCTTGTTGGACAGCAGACGCAAGGCCTAGTCCAATAACCCAGCCGGTAGTTAAGAATTGGTAGAAGCCTGCGCCAGCAATAGCAGTATCTGATGAGTCAATCCCCGATGTCGCAGCGACGTATCCCGTTGTCAGCGCAATCCCATATCCAAGGCCATTGAGTACGATGTACATAGACTCGCCGACATTAGTATTGCCATGCCACCGGGCCATCAGAAGCCCAGGGCATATAGTTGCCCCGGCTAACGCAAGGACGGTGGCCCATTTATATCGACCAGTTCTGTACGAGACACATTAGTCGTTAGACATATCTTTTATTAGCTTTGCAATCCTACTTACATTCTGACCAAAGTGCCAGCAGTGACTCCTCCAACTGCGTTGCCAGCGACTGAAGGAAGGAGGTATAGACCGCTAACCATTGCCGACGCATTCGCGGTTATCTGGAAATACAAAGGTACCGTGAAATTGATCTGCAGGTTATCGAATTTCAGTCTTGCCTTCACATAGACATTGATGGAAAGTAGCAGTGAAATAAGGGGCCTTGTGACTAACCGCGATCGTTGAGGCTGTTTGAAGCAATATCATAAGGTAGGAAGCGACAACACTCCGGTGTAATAATAAACGAAGGGGAAACACAGGCTCCGAAGCCCAGTAGCTCTCTACAATTATGAAAGAAACACCTAGTAAGAATGATACACCAGCGAGAACCCAAACAAGAGGGGCATTCCACGGCAGCTTCGTGAGCCCAAGGTCGACTGCGAGGAGGAAACAAGTAAGTGTGGCGGCTAGGAGGCTTGAGCCAAGGAAATCGATCCGCCTCAGTTTGGTTGCCTGGGTTTCCTGAGCGTGTTCCAATTCCGCAACAGTTCCAGTCCGTGGCAATTTCCAGGCTACTAAGACTAGAGCAAGGAGGATGATCGGGCATTGTCCGAGAAAGGACCTAGAAGATTTTAAAAACTTAGCTGCCCGAATAAGCAATCATGATCATCGATCTAACCATCGCCATCCAATTGTATCCGTAAGAAACCCACCAATTGGAGCTCCAAGTGACCGCCCAGCGGTTACGGCAACATTCATGTACCCTCTCCATAAGGCAACATGCCTTTGAGGTATCAGATCTGCCAACTTGAATGAGAAGAAGTTTCTGATAATGGCGTACATGTTTTCACATACCTGTGATGATGATCGCTGGAAGAGCAACTACGCCGGCTCCACCGATGCCGCTTATAACGCGGCCAAGCATCAGTACCCAATAGGCTTTCGCCAGACCACTAGCACATGTTATCAGCCCAAATCGTCCTGCTTATCGTGCAGAGAACGGCTTCCGGAGTGGTCAGAAAGAGCAGAGAAAACCGTACCAGCAACCCATTCCTACTGTAAAGAGCACATACGCCACCATTACCATAGCCTTGCGCCCATAGATGTCACTGAGCTTCCCATACTAGGATAAACGATAGCTTTAGTGTCATGACTCTGCAATCTGGCTATCGTAACTGCAGTGGGTGGTGGACGAACAAGGGTTTGAGTGGCGCACGTCGCCAGTGGATACATTAGCAACAGCCATCCTGCATCCGAAAAGGTATCAAAACTCGAGGCAATCTGACCATATATGGTGAGGATCAAATTTCCGTCCGCATTGGCGACAAAGGAACCTGAGAATGTTCAAGGATGACATTAGCAAGTCTGGGCTTCTCCCGGGAAGAGGCGCGCTCGAAGCGTTGCATGACTTAAAAGTACCCAGTATCAAAAGGCTAATGATGGTCTTTGTGCTCGACAAAGCAGCCTCGCTCTGCAGGCTCGGCTCTGAGCGTGCAGCTTCTTCCTCCCTGGGCGCGGGAATGGTTTTGGACTTCAGTACGTTGTCTTCATCTTTCTTCGTAATCAGCGGAGTCCTTTCGTCCATCATATCCGGCAATAAATCCAAGGGAGCGTGGAACGCAGCAAGGAGGTCCTCCATGTTTGGCCAATGTTAAAGAACATCTTGACCTTATACGAAATCGTCCAGGATAGGAGCAGATTTGTAAGAGTTGAGATCATGGTTTAAAAAGCTTGCCCATGATGCATGTACAGTGATGTCAGCAGGACTTTTCAAGCGACGACCAGTTTATTTCGCGCTACACACCGTCCTTGGTGGATGCCCATGGATCTTGATGGGTGCTCCCGGTGGAGAAGTGTTCTGTTTTCGCAGCCTTCCTAGGGGAAGATCCGCCCGACCTGCACCGCTAGACAGCAAAGGCAGTAGCGCCTGCGTTCATCCTGGATGGATTTCGGCCTATATTTCAGCTGGCGAATGCGCTCGTATGGGCTGCATCGGCGCTGCCGAGGGATCGATCCGCCCAGGAAGTGTACCGCAAGGAATCTTAGAATTTGGACGCGGAATCGTCAATGCTGCAACAGCGACAAAGCCCATTCATACAACCCACATTTACACATGCAACGCCGGTGACAGGCCTGGCCAGATGGGTGCTTTGGCCTGGTTAACCAGACTCTGAAGAAAAACTCAGGCCGGGGAGCATGCAAACTCAGTGAATTGACCAAACCCACCCACACATCTTACTCTCTTACAATCGTACACGTGGGAGGTGTGGATCCGGTGCAACTCCGGTCAAGTTATTATTTGTGGTCAAATAATTAAAAGGGTGTGTGGATGTAGGCAATTTGCAGGATGTGTGGGTGGGTTGGTCAATTACTGTAGCAAATTTATTCAGATGTTGCCTCCAAAAGAAAATACTTACTTAGGGGCGGTTGCAGCGGCTGGTAACATAAATCAGTTGCATTGCAGTGGTGTACTAACTAAGAAGAACAAATGGAGAGTCTAGTGTCGGTCTACACATTGCTAAAGCTTGGTCTACCTCGAGCTAAGCAAATTACTCAGTGGCGCCACTTCAACTGTCTCAGTCGTCGTGAAGCTGGAGGGATGGGTGGATGGGTGGATCGATGGATTGAAGGATCGATGAGCTGGAGAGGTATAGTGAGCCGCCTCCGTGAAGCAAGACACATAAGGTGTGTACTCAGGTGGCCGCAGTATTAAGTGTTTGGAGAGGTGATACCGGTAGGAAGGACAATGGAGCTCGTAGCACGTAATCGCCCTGTGAACCCAGGACCAAGGGTTGAGGCGACGTGACTAGCGTTGGCGTTTGTACCAACCGACCCTTTGGACCCTTGGACCCTTGTACCCTTGTACCGTGAGTTATTAATTCGCATAGCAGGCTGCATATGTCATGCATAAGCGTCCACGCGGCTCGGAAGACTACCTTAGCTCCCACACCAAACGACCAGAAATGTTGACACCTTGCGAAGAAATGCAAATAACTCCCTCCATCATATTGACTTCAAGATCTCATATGTGGCGCTCTCGACAGTGTCCAAGTGCTACATATATCCGCCTGCCCGCAAAGATGTGCAAGGAATTGAAGTGTCTTGAAGGTCTTCGAGGACAAAAGCATCTCGACCATGGCCTTCCACGGCAACAAAAACCGTAAGGTTCTCAGTCAGACTACGGTACACTGGTTGGACCGATATGCATCCGGCTACCACGCCTGGCGCACGCTGCAGAGTGAGAACGGAACCTGCTTTTATCGACCACTCGGCTTGGTGGAGCATTTCTTCGACATTGAGGGCAATAACTTCGACGGAGAAGCCGATATTCATTTCCTGCTTACCCTAGAAGTACGAACGAGCCTCGACGAGCATCAGCTAAGGAGGAAGATTCTCCTAGCATGGGCAGCTCTTCGCGCTCAACATGTCTTACTTCTCGCAAAGGCTTTAGATGGGGCGGATTTCTTACCAGGGGATGATCCCGGTATAGAAGAGAGGTACTTTGTTATAAACCAGCCTAATACCGCCGACGAGCTTCTTCAAAATGCTAGTGATACACTGGTCTTCGTTGGTGATAGTCATGAGAAAGTCGATGCAGAAGATTTCTACCGTCATGCAATGAATACAGCTCGAGTTATAGATCCGACTAAATGCCTTTCTAAGATGTTTGTCCTCCCCCTTGAAAGACTTCCGAACGGTACTTATATCCTTCGCACACTGCTATGCGTCGCACACCAGGCCGCGGATGCTCTTAGCATCTACGCATGGTACGCTCACTTCATCGATCTTATAAACCAAGACGATTACTGTACAGAGAGCAACATTTCCCAACTATGCACATCGACCAGCCTCAGGTCCCGATTACCCCCTGCGCAGGAAGACTTGTACCCACCTATCCCAGGCAATAAAGCTCGCCGACGCTGGTACTGGCTCCTCACTAGAGTCCTCCGCTACACCCGTATGCCACCACCACCAGGCCTCCCCAATCCGCTCCGCCGCCCAGAGAAGCTTACAAGAGCAATTCCAATGCCACATACATATACCGGTATCCTGGACTACGCCCACACCCCCTTACACAACTCCTTCGTCTCTCGTTCCATCCTCTCGTCAAGAGCAACAGCCCGGCTCCACTCC
Organism: Lichenothelia convexa; assembly: GCA_021030975.1. NCBI lineage: Eukaryota > Fungi > Ascomycota > Dothideomycetes > Lichenotheliales > Lichenotheliaceae > Lichenothelia > Lichenothelia convexa. The sequence continues at coordinate 94,849 of JAGFMK010000023.1, forward strand.
CTTTGCCGCGCCTCACGTACTACAGTCGGAGCTGGAACCTTCGCACTCGTAGCCCTCTCGATGATGGAGCTCCATACGGAGTTTAACCTCTGCGCAAAGCCAAACACGACCGTCTCCGCATCTCAACCCCCTTGCGTCCTCCGCTTTCCCATAAACGCCCGGCCATTCCTGACTACTCCAAACAGAGGCCACGACTCGTTGAGCATCTTCCACTCCGATGGCGTAGTGCTACCCTATCTTCCAATCAGTTTGCCAATCACCAGGAGGTTCATGTTCCTCGCGCGCCTTGCGGACAAGCAATTGAAGCGCTATCATAATAAAGTCGTTACTGCACAACAGGAACATCAGCTCGGATTGGGCAGCCCCTCGTTCCTCATGCAGAATTACTACATCTCTGCCGTCGAGCGGCTGTCCGCCAAGCTTCAACAGAAATCGCAGCTGAAGCCCCAATCTCCGGAGAAACCCTCAGAAACCGCGTTGAAATCACTCAACCCGCAAGGCCGTTACCCCGCAAAATCCAACACAGCCTACATCACCTGCGGCGTCACTAGTATCGGTAACCGCACAGTGCTCCTACGTCATCGCACATTTACATCAGATCCCTCCACAGCAGCGGCACAAAGGAGCGAAGAAGAAGACCGTAACCACGACCCTCAGTTCACCGCAACGGTAGCCGACTTACTTGGAGCCATGCGAACCCGAGCTGACGAAGTCTTACTCGGTGTGACGGGCGTTGATAACATTCGGTTTTATTTAACCGTGAGTTTTGACGGGAATGCAATTGACGAGGACAGGGTCGAGGTTTGGAAGAGGAAAGTAGAGGAGCTTTTGGAACCAGAGCAATGGCAAGGAGACGGAGTGGGCGAAGCCCGCCAGCAGTTGCGAGGGACGTATCGCAGAGGTGCAGGGAAGCTCGAGGGACGTAGTAGGTTATGATTTTGATGGGCATTCGGTTGATTTAGGTATGTCCGTCACGCAGTGAGAGCAAAATAGCTACACGTTTAGGTATCTTTCATCTGGAGTTATATCAGTATCCCATGAGCTTTTACGCTTGCCTTTTCATTGAGCCGGTTTATGCATTAAGCTAGTAGGATAGCGCTCCAGTTGGAGGGAGCAGAGCAGCGGTTTAAGGAGATCATCCGAACCGGCGTTGTGAGAACAACCGACCCTGGCGTCTGAAGCTAAGCCCGAGCACCAGCACCAGCCCTCAAGACTGCACCGAGCGTCAAGCGTAGCCCTCCAAAACCCTATTCGAAGATCTCCGGATCGTGGGGGAATCTATGGACACTATGCTCCCTAAGACACTACCTAGGTAGCCATACGGTACGGTATACGGTATCATTCCATAAATATCGTCAATCCTCATGTGCCTTAAGCGCCTGTGCTGCTTTAGCGCCTGGTATCGATAAAGACCTGGGCAGGGAGAGTGAGTCAGACGACAACTTGGGCCAATCAGCAGAGCGAAGCGAAGCCTCGAGCACAAGCATGCTCTTCTGGCCTTCTGGACCTGCAGCAGCGGCTGCACCTCGACAGCCTATCGTCAACGGGCGCTGAGTTACAAGACCAACGCTGCCCAGCTTCCTGCGGCGCCTACTTCCAAGCCATGATAGGCTTATACACCCCCCACTCGCTGGCTGGCTGGCCTCCAGATTTCAACCAGCTTCGTCTATTTCGACGACCTTGATTCCTTCTGCTCCTTCATGTTTTGAGAGTAGATGTGAGAACCAGTTTACAAGTTCTCGAGTACAGCCTCAATATCACAAGCAGGTCTAGGCACGTAAGCTCGTAGCTGGTAAGCGGATTTGCTCTGAATGTGTTCTGGAGCTCTCCGGAGCATTAGACTGACGGACATACAGGAATCTGAGCGGACTGGAACCTGGGCGCCTATTGCTCCTATAGCTTCAGTCACCTTGTCCAATCACTCCAAGACTGGACAGCCTTGCCCTCCAACTAAGACGAGGCGCTCCGTTGACGACAACGACCCCGACGGAACTGCCTTCCTCCTAGGCCAACTGCTCCCCTGTCCCACACCCGAGGCGCTTCTTCAAACGCAGGCTCTCTCATAATCTTCAATTCTTTCCTCAACGGCTGGTCTCCGTACATCATTCTCTTCTCTTTGCAACTCATATTGTCTTTCGAGCAGTAACGTTACTCATTGTAATCCTCACAACCATCTCTGGATCAAGACAAGGGCCGAGGTGCAAGCTCTCCTACAGGATCGCCTACGATGGCCTCAGAAGACAAGAAAGGCGCAACGATCAGCACACGCCCCCGTACATCCTCAAGCAACTCCTCCCTCTCTCTCAAATCTCCAAGAGCACCACGCTTCGCCGAAGCAACAGCCGTGAACTCTCCCATCGAACCCACACAAGCCGGCAGAGCTCCATTCGCAGATAATATAGCTCCGACAAACCACTACAGACCACAGCTCCAGCCTTCGGACGTCGGTTTCGGATACATAGCAGACAATGACTCGGACCGTCAGCGGCAGTCGATGCTCGCTGCTAGCCAGGATGTCGAGATGCCACAGACTCCGCGGTCACCGCTCAAGAGCGCCTTGAAATCAGCAGGAGCAGCACCGCGGAACTTGGACACAGTGTTAAGTCCGACGTTCCAAGAAGAGGAGGTTCTGGAGAAGCAGGAGAAGGATACTGACAAGGAGCAGGCGGCAGATCTTGTTAGTAGATAGTCCCAATACTGCTCCAAATGATTCAGAGGGCGCTAATGCTATATATCTAGAAAGTCAAGATCCGTGTCCGGATGGCCAAGATCGTCCTGCGCGGCGTCAATTTCAGCTGCTCTCTGATCGTCCTCGCCATGCTCTCCTCCACCTTCGCCATCTTCAACGCTACCAAGGCCCTCCCTGCGCGGAACAATCTCCCAGCGTGGGCACCGAACACGCAAAGATGGCCGCAAATAACTGTGCTGGTCATCGCATGCGTTTCGCTCTTTATGTCGATGGTTATATTCTACGCCTATTGGAGAGGCGGGCACAGACGAGCTGAGAAAGCGGCGGTATACTACACCACTTTCGCAGTCGCGTTCTTCGTGTTTAGTATCGTGATGTGGGGCATTGCGGCTGGGATACTGCATGGGAGTAAAGCAAATGGCAATGGGAAAGATATCTGGGGATGGAGTTGCAAGGACAACACACGGAAACAGCTTTTCTCGTCAGAAGTACATTATGCACTGGTTTGCAGACTTCAGGTATGTACCCTCTTATTTCAAACTCTGTTACGAGTATTACTAACATATCTAGAATTGGTCCCTCGTGTGCTGCATAATCGAAATCATCGTCGAAGTCATCACCATCGCGGTGTACAGCATCGTTTTCTACCGCTTCTACTCCAAACGCAAACTCCGCAAGTCGATGGCGAAGCGCGACACCGCCCGCTCAGACCTCTACCTCGCCCAACTGCGCTCGCAATCCGCGCCCAACACCCCTGGATTCGGTGCATCGCATGGGCCCATGTCCCCTCGAAGCGGAGGCTGGATACCGCCGGCAAACCACATCCCCGGCTCCGCTGCTCTAGCTCCTCCAAGCCCATACCCGCGGAGCAGCACACTGGACCCGTACTCCAAAGCCGAGATGGGAGAGGCGCAGGGCGTGCAGTACGCTTCGGTGTCGCCGACGAGCATGATCACCGCCAGGCCGTTCGTGCTGCAACCACCGCCCATCAAAATCCATGCTCCGACACCGAAGATTGACGAGGGAGGCGGAAGCTGGTCTCCGGCACCGGTACAGGAGAATTGGATCGAGCACGTTCCTGCCGCGCCGGGGGAGGTGCAGTATGCGCCGGTGCCGATACCGGGCTCGTATGCGAGTCCGTTGGGTAGTCCGGGGTTTGCGCCGCCCGAGTCGGCACGTTTGATGGCTGGAGGGAGTGCACAGGAAGGGGAGGGCAAGTAGGAAATTAGCTTAAGTGGATTTAATGTACAGCATGTCGCTCGTTTTGTATATCTTTCCTTCTTCTTGGACTAGCGTGCTTGAGAATGACGATGAAAGGTTTCTTCTCTATGGCCTAGTAACTACTGCCGGGTGTCCGGTCTTCTTCTACAGGAAGCGGCGGCGTTCACAAGGGCTGTGTAGCGGCTCGGGTACATTTGAGGCTGGTATGGGAGTCGAAACCATCAGCTGGTTTGGACATTTGAGTCTATGAGAACCCTACGCAAGTTAGGACGCCTGATGTCTACTCTTGCTCCAAACGGCACCAGAAGTGTCCCATCCAGTGATACCAGCCCTGCGAGAAGACTGCATAACATTGATCTGCGGGTTGATTATTTTTGACTGATTTCACACGGTTCTCCGCGTTTATCCGGTAGGGCTAAGTTGGTCCGTATCATTTCGAGTGGTGAATCGGAGTATGAGCCAAGTCACGGCGTGACTCGTAGCTATCAAGTGCAGGACGACTTTAGGAGCTGCACGCTCAACGTCCCGAGAGAAAGCAGAGTGGGATGGCTCGCGCGTCTCTTGATCATGGATTCAGGTATCGTTTCCAACCGTCGCGAACGAGTCTCTTCTTCCCGTCTTCTCCATCGATCAGCATGAACCTTTCCCACCGAGCATCCTGGCCAGCACCGACGACTAGCAGGACTTGTTCGTCCGTCCAGCCGGCAATGCCTTTTGGTACTCTCCTACCAGGTGTATCTGATACGCGATTCGACACCCTCTGCGAAGGACCATTCTGATCATCGTCGCCAATCTCAAAGTGCGCTGAGGCGATGGAGTAGACGTCCGAAAACACCCGGGGCATAAGCGGTATCTTTCCCAGCACACCCCATTTGTTGATATTCGCATCCTCGTTGCCCACGGGCGATGCTGACCTCCGGGAAACTTGTTGCCAGTCGTTGAAGTCACGCGACGGACGCGGCAGATCGAAAATATGCACGGTGGACTTGTCAGACGTCACTGCGAGGAGGTGGCCTGATGGTGAGATAGCCAGGGAGAATATGCAGGCTTGATCTATGCCACGGCGCAGCTCGGCTATACGTGCACAGTTCGCGGTGGAATATACCCGGAACAAAGTACCGGTGTCGCTCGCGGTGACCAGTACCTCGCCATCTGGACTGAGTGCGAGAGCACGTAGAGCTGAGGAGTGTGCGGGTATGATGCTCACGTTGCGGCTACCGAGCTCCACGAGTTGAACCTGGCCTGGCGTTCGCCCTGGAAAAGCGAGGATGTTCTTTCCGAGACAGCATATGCCGGTCACGTTGTTGGCGGTCTCGTACGCGGCTAGCTTCTCTGGCGGCGAGGAGAATTTGTAGAGCTGCACGCTGTTTTGCAGAACCACGACAATGTGCGTTCGTGATAGCCGGACGCCGTGGACTTGAGTGCGGACCTCCAGCGAGATGGCGACTTTTCGCTTGGCGGCGTCCCATATGATGACCTGATGGCGTGTCAGCAAGTTCTCGGACGAGATGAGTGCGGAAATCTGTTTTTACTTTGTTTTGCGGGAACTTTGGTTGTCTGCCGCCGCCTACAAGTGCAAGGAAGTTGGATCTTTCGAGCATTTCAGCTAGGCCAATGCCGCCATTGAAGTCTGTTCAGGCGTCTGTTAGCATAAATAAATATTGAGATGGTGTGATGGTGCAATGGTGGAATAGTGCTAGGAGTGAATATAGCGCACCATGAGTTTCTTTTAGTTTACACGTATCCGACATGAAGACTTTGACGCACATATCAGCGCTTGATTTCTGTTGATGCACTGGGTGTTCTTCTTACCACTGTAACCTGCATCGTGAGCGACGCAGAAGCAGCTGCTGTCCTGATTGAAAGTCACGGATAAGGCGACCTGCGGCGGCGTCTCATCAAATGCCTGTCTGGTATTCATGATTGAAGGTAATTGTATGTGGCAGCAAGCTACGCAATTCGGGAGCAAAAGCAGGATATGGAGATGCGAGTGGGTGTATGATCATGTCTTTGATGCAGAGAAAGGCAAACGTAGAAAGGTCACAGCTTTCCTTTGGATAATAAACATTTTCTTATGAGGTAGAAGATAGTCTCAAGGTGTCATTCCACGGATGACTCTAGCCCAAAGGTTGTTCTATGCCAGCAGATTCCCATTCCCACGTGTGCCTTCTTATTTAGGATGCCTACGTGGAGCGCGGTCTGGAGTTTGACTCCCGAGACAGTTGGTTCGCAATGACATAAGCGGAGGAAGAAAATCCGTGTCCCGCAGAGCCGCAAGAATAAGGTAATCTCCGCGTGTAAGGGGTCGCTTGGTCCCCTTTTTGGGGAAGCGCTCTCACGCAGTAGCAACACTGCCCCGGTCACCATAAGTTTCCGTCCACCAAGTCACTTTACCACTCTGCCGTATAATTCTTCTAGGAGTTAGGCTCCTTGCTCTTCTCTCAATCCAAACCAGCTCCACTGAGCGTTCTCTACCATGATGTCCTCCCCAATGAACGCCGTAAGTCCTCACTTCGCACTAGAACAGTGCAATCAACGCGCAATGACTGCGCGCATAAGTACCGGGAGATATGAAACAAGAAGCTGACAGACATGGCTAGATCAAGATACGGCGTAAGAAGAATGTAAAGAAGGGAATTCAGTTTTGCTTGATGGTCTGCGGCGCATCTGGAACTGGTACAGAGCTCCCGCTCCACGAAAGCTACCGGAAACTTAGACAATTGATGCAGGTCGAACCACATTCGTGAATACTCTGTGTGGGAAAAGAGTTCTTCAGAGCAAAGACGCGGATGATCCTACACATGCACATTTGGAGGAGGGAGTGAAGATAAAGCCAATCACAGTCGGTAAGCATTGCTGCTCGGCCGATCCCAGCATATACCGTAACCTTGAGCCTAACCGCGTGCAGAACTCGAGTTGGATGAGGAGGGCACTCGCATATCGCTTACCATAGTCGACACTCCTGGTTTTGGTGATCAAATTGACAACGAAGCTAGGTAAGTACTTCGACTCCACGTTCCAATACACAGGCCGCTGAATTATAACCTAACAGCTTCTCGGAGATTGTTGGATACCTTGAACGGCAGTACGATGACATCCTCGCGGAAGAATCGCGTATAAAGCGCAATCCACGTTTCCGCGACAATCGAGTTCACGTTCTACTATACTTCATCACGCCGACTGGTCACGGGTATGGGCGCCTGGGCATAGAGTGAGAATACAGAGTTAACGAATGTAGGCTTCGCGAACTTGATATTGAGCTCATGAAACGGCTTTCACCACGAGTAAACGTTATCCCAGTAATCGGGAAGGCCGACTCTCTTACGCCGGCCGAACTTGCCGAGTCGAAGAAGCTTGTAATGGAGGACATTGAACACTATCGTATCCCGGTCTACAACTTCCCATACGACATTGAGGAGGATGATGAGGACACAGTGGAGGAGAACGCGGAATTGCGGAGTCTGATGCCGTTTGCAATTGTCGGTTCAGAGGAGGTGGTTGATCTCGGCGGGAGAAGAGTGCGGGCACGCCAATACCCCTGGGGCATTGTCGAGGTCGACAACCCAAGGCATTCCGACTTCCTCGCAATCCGAAGCGCGCTTCTCCACAGTCATCTTGCGGATTTGAAGGAGATTACGCACGACTTCTTATATGAGAACTACCGGACGGAGAAACTCAGTAAGAGTGTCGAAGGTGGAGCTGCTGCGTAAGCTTCCTCTTGAGATGCCGAAATGTCCTTAAGCTGACACGCTAGTGATAGGGACTCCTCCATGGCTCCCGAAGATCTAGCCTCGCAGTCTGTCCGCCTAAAGGAGGAGCAGCTTCGTCGCGAGGAAGAGAAACTTCGAGAGATCGAAATGAAGGTACAACGGGAGATCAACGAGAAGAGACAGGAGTTATTAGCACGCGAGAGTCAGTTAAAGGAAATCGAAGCCAGAATGCACCGGGACCACAGCACACCCTTGTCGGATACAGATGGCGTAGAGCATCCCTGAGGAAGGCCATAGGACGGCTACAGTGCAGCCAGGTTACTGAGCGGCAGGATCTTTGGTGCTGGTCAGCGGAGCTTGATGTTCCCTGTGCATACCTTAGCTACGGGCGAGTGGGGGGTTGGGTCCTTTTGTCGGTAGGGCAGATTCTCTCCGCCGTTTCGTCTTTCTGACTGCCTTGTACTAGAGGCGCCATGTATTCGTCCCTACTTGCAGTAAATCCTATAATAGAATCTAATAGATATGTCCAAATATCCATCCTATTAAGATCTGCCGGCATATAGGACTTTGGTTCCCGATCAAGCACCTTGCAACGCCAACGATGAGGCCAGGGTAGCCGCATCAGCCGCACCAATACGATGCTTTTGGCGCCATTGTGCGCGACTAAGAAAGCGCTCGGCTTACTTAGACTGGAAATTTCGCGGAAGGATTTCATCAACTAGCACGACTAAGTAGAGTACAGTATGAAGTAAACGGACCTTTAACCCCGCAAAGCACCGACTCCGCAGTTTGCTTACCTCGCAGTAAAGATCGTGATGGGACGCAAGTAGTGGTGTGCAGCTGTCACATGCGGGTCATACTCGTTTGCTAGCCCCGTTTGCTCTCGCAGATCCTTTCCCAAGCCGAACATGGTACCGGACGACTCGCGACGACCACACCCACCCATCAGCGGATTGCAGCATTCATGATTTGCGCGCGAAGCTCGCCTGGATCGTAAATTGACGACCTGCATTTGCCATACAATCCTGGTCCTGGGGATGGACGGTTTGGAACGCCATGTGTGCTAGCGGCTGTATGATCCCAGATACCGCCGACCAAAGACGACATGAAGCTCGAGCAGCAACCGAAATAGACGCAATGGCAAATAAATACAGTGGAACGTCGTTGCGGCTCCGGCGGCTTGGAGTTTGTAACGGTTTGCTCATCCATAAGTACATTTAAACGTCGATCCATAAAATAAGAGTTGGGTACAAACGGTCGAGAATGTGCCTTTGCCGTTACATTTACCCAGTGGACGTTGACATTCATCGTCCGAGGCCCACAAAATTGTAACGAAAATCGCAAACGTAATCTACCTACGCATGGAGACACTTCCGTAGGGACATGAAGGTACCACAGCTAGAAATGAAAATATTTTTCACTACTTCTCAATATTTTATTCTGCGTTGTCGTCTCTACTCCCATATCACAACACTATCCCACTGCTCCAAAAGTAGCAGTGGAAATGGCGCCTCAGAAAGAGATACCTACCGTAAGCTGAATATGTTCCGTTTGGAATGTTCGATAGCTGACGCTTCCTACAAGGCCGCCAGCGTCCTCGGTGTCAGTAGACCTCTAGTGTCACGTCTCAGTGCGCTGTTCACTAACTAGGCTTCTGCTTTCAGACGATCGGGACAGGTCAGTCAACCATTCAATGAGCACTGAAAACACACTCTAACCTTGGGATAGTGTACGCATCTCCAACATGGCCTTATCGTGGGTACGAGGCTAATATTATCATAACGTTTCAGACTGTGGTGCATTCAGGTACGGCCTGTTCCCTCGCCAAAAAGCCTCTGGCAGCTCACACGCTGACTTTAGTATTTTAGTTAATTCCACAGTTAGCCCGCTCACGTTCGCGGTTGTGAAATCCAGCTGATTGCGGATTAGAATATGGCATAATTGGCGCCGCAAAAAGACCGATGGATTGCCGGGACTCATGATTTTCCTTTGGGCAGCATGTAAGTCCTTCGTATATTGAATCTCGTCCGCAAACAAGCTCCTAAGCTGACGCACAAAACAAGGCGCGCCCCCGTTTGGTGTCTACGCAATTGTGCAGGTAGGGTTGGTCACCCTCGCTTGCTTACGGTGGATGCTAACCTTTGGTCACAGAATTTCAACGTCCCTATCCAAGTGCAACCGCATATCTTTGGTACCCTTACGCTCATTTGCTGGGCGCAAACTCTCATCTACCACAAGTAACTATCACGATCGAGAACGCCAATGAGCAATACGCTAAAAGCCATGCAGCCATTGGAAAATATGGAAAGCCTCTCTCTTAGCTTCTGGTGTTTTCGTTGGATTTGCTGGCGTCGAAGTAGCGTTAGTCCTGAGCCTTAGAGTACGTACAAGATGGATACACTTGACGGAGTATGACCGCCTAACCACTCATTCTAGGGACCCTATGACCGCGGCGTCTCGTGGCCAATCTCGCTCATAGGCGTCATTGCTGCGGTGTTGCTTGCTGCTGGGCTTATTCCTCCATACTTTGAGCTTTGGAAACGTGATGGGCGTGTCATTGGGATAAGTATGATATACGCTTACAAGCATGCACCATCTTGCTGCTAACAAGCTCCAGACTTTATCTTCCTGATACTGGATTGGAACGGGGCTTTCTTCTCGCTATTATCTCTCGGTACGCTTACCTGCGCCGCTCCGTTACAGTAAGCTAATGCATTCGGCAGCTGTTCAACATTCCTTCGATGTCATTGGTGGCATATGCTATCTGGTTTGGTAAGTTACTATTGCATGCTACATTGCCACGCTCACACTAAGTTGCTGAAGCATCATCCTCGAAACTGGAATATTCATGTCTCATTTTGTTTGGCTTTTCCGGACCCGGCACCTGCGCGCGGAAGCTAAAAAAGCAGGCAAGACTTTCGACGAGTACATGTCTGACTGCAAAGATTCAAGATCTTCAACACCGTCGCCTGATTCGCAGCTCGAGAAGGGATTGCCAGCTGACTCTGTATCGAGGGTGCAACTGCAACCTGCAACCGGAATAGACGCAGAGCTCGAGAAAGGCGAGATGCAAGCTAAGATAGCAAAGAACTGACGCTGGACTTCATCGAACACAGACTAGAGAAAAGAAATGGGATATACATGGGTTGATTGCAAAAGCTAGAATGATTTACGCCATTGGACGTCAAAAGCATAGCGCGGTTGGAGTTTACTGGGTTGTTGGAGTAGAAAAGGTTTGAGATGAAAAGTCTTCAGGGACATCCGGTTGAAAAGATTTATTGGGCAGGATACATTGTATGATGCGGCGACGCAATTGTCTAACCAATACTTGGAAGTTACGTCCTGCTATGAGGTGAAGGCGCATATAGAGTTAAAGTCAGCAACGAAAGTACTTAGTTCTAATATCATAGAGCAGATCTGCCTAAGTCTCCGAGCTTCGTTCATGCTAAGTCTTAGATGTGGGATTGACAACCTGGTCTAGGTATGCTTGAGGTTTTGGCCTCGTGTGCTGTTTGTCCGCCTGTAAGATGTTCCTTAGATACAGTAGTTAGGGACGTCGTGTGGTGCCATCAGGGGCTTGAGCAGCGACTCTCCCCGTGCTCTGCCAACACCGAAGGTCATGGGTCTAGGCCTGGGGTGCAAAGCCACAATTTGTGCAACGCTTATCAACGACGAATCAACAACTGTGGCGCCTCGGAGCCATGGAAAACTTGGCATCAAAGCAATCCCATAGCAAGAAAATGGGAGGCCGACAAAAGTTTGCTGGGCACGGAGATGCTGATTTTTGAAAAGCCGGGAAGCGTGGAAATTATGACTTGCATGTCAAGGAGATCCTTCCTTACTCCTGCGTCTAATGCTTGAGTAACGCCGAAACCATCATTATGACCAATGTAACCAAACTGCCGAGGGCATGCAATTTATGATAACTCATTGCTGTGACTGCATCATACCTAGCGTGTTTGCGGTTGCATAGATTCGAACAGTTTATGAGTATGCGTTCCAGTTGACTTGTAGGCGATCACGTACTCGCCGCCAAGCGCGTCTCCTAAATTCCTCAGACCTGGGGCATCAACTCTGTCAGCTAACCCCCTACCCCCAGCGGCAGCAAGGCCCTTTGTCTGGGGGGCCTTCCCTAAGTGTCAGCTCCAGCAGTCTCTAGCCTGCCGGCGGCTCCTTCAGAACTCGAGCGAGTACGTCAAGTAAATGGGCGATTTCAAAGCACGGCTAAGCAATGCGCGCGATATCCTCTTCCGACGTGGCTCAGCTACCTCCATTCCATCCATCAATCTCTCCGACGATCGACCCCGGACGCGGAAGAAGGCATCCTCTACACATCTCAGTGCTCAGACACCTCCGATAGCAGAACTCAAGAGGGGCAGAAGGACCTCCGAACCACCTGATGCCTCTGCAGATGAGAGAAACAACTCGTACGAAACGGCTGCCGAACATCCCGCCGGAAGTCTAATACAAGAAGGTGCGCATTCTTCGTCAGACCAAAGCAGATCGCCTTCTCCACGATCACCCATCAGACCATCCAACTTTACCCTTCCTGCTCTCATACTTGAGACGCCGTCGCCGGATCCTGTCGATGTTGGAGCTACGACCAAGCCCATGCAACGCACCGACTTTCAAAGAGGGCAACCTACTCCTTTACCTTCCTGGCAGCAACTCCCCACGTCGGCACGTCCGGTCAATGTTCGCAGTCAATCCATGACGGCGGATCCTCATGCGCGGACAAAAGCATCGTCGCAACTAGACAGACAGGACAGCGGCTCGTCGGAGCTATATGATCGTTTCCCCGGAGCGCACGCTGCAGCTGGAGATACAATGGGCCCAAGGAAAATATGGGTCAAGAGGCCAGGGGCAGCGGCGACGTTGGTACAGATACAAGGGCAGGATTTGGTCGACGATGTGAAGGATATGATACTAAGGAAATATTCCAACTCGCTTGGACGCACTTACGACTCACCTGACGTTACGCTTCGCGTTCTCCCACGAGAGCAAAGCCAGCAAGATACCGCACGCACTCTTGGTCCGGAGGAAGAGATATGTAAAACATTGGACGCATACTTTCCGGGCGGTCAAACCGTGGACGAGGCATTCATTATTGATGTGCCTCAGAGACGGACGCCAAGGCCCTCGCCTAGAGCTATACACAATCATCATGCCTCATATTACCTTGACGACCACAACCGCCCCGCCGAAACTGGAAGTGATTACTTTCCTCCTATGCCCGCCGCTCTTCCCTCCCCGAATCCTCCGCCGTCTTCCACCTCCCACGATAGTCGGCATTCCACTTCTCACCATCCCCCTCCTACCCACCACGAACGGTCCATCTCTGTCTTGCAGACCGGGCATATTCCGCAACTACCTTCTCCTGGCGCTATAGTCGCTCGTAGAGCTCACTCGCATCTTGTACGGCCTAAATATGGTAGACAGCACACCTCATCTCCTACGATAATAACAACATCTTCCACCCACGCTGCTGCTCACGCGCAACAAAATCATCCCCCAGTACCACGGCAGCTAGGTCGGCCTCGCCTTGGCTCGACTGCGTCGGAGCGACCGGATCTTGGTCATCTACCTCCTCCGCCTCCACCACTACCCACACCCCCTCCGCAAGAGGAGACTCCCATTGGTCAGGACACCACGTCTGTTCTGCCTGCCATATCCTCGCCAGGCCTTTCAGCACGCCCAGAGGGCGGATCAAGAAGAAGGAAGAAGAAACAGCCCGGGGACCCAAATGCCCCGCCACCTACGGGCCCATTTCCGAACAATCAGCTCTCCACCGATCGTCCTGAGTACCTTCCGCCCTCATCTGTTCCTCCAATCAGTGTCTTGATTGTCGAAGACAATCCAATTAACCTAAGGCTGCTAGAGATGTTTGTCAAGCGGTTGCGAGTCCGATGGCAGACCGCCATGAATGGCCGGGACGCAGTGCAGAAATGGAGGCAAGGAGGTGGAACTGGAGCTTTTCACCTGGTGCTAATGGATCTCCAAATGCCTATAATGAATGGTCTAGAGGCAACCAAAGAGATACGCCGACTGGAAAGACTCAATGGTATTGGCGTGTTCAGTCTGGCGCCGGGAGGGAAGAAGCAGGAGAGGAGGACCATGTCAAGATTGAACAGTGTAGCCGACGCTACGAACGGTGTCGCCGAAGTGGGCAATGAAGAGGATGTGGATGGTAAAGCGCGAGGGGATGGGGAAGAAGAGGTACAAGCGGATGATATCCTGGAGAATAAAACAATGTTTAAGAGTCCGGTTATCATCGTCGCCTTGACAGCAAGTTCATTGCAGAGCGATAGGCATGAAGCCCTTGCCGCGGGGTGTAATGACTTCCTGACAAAGGTGAGGCTCTCTGTCTAGCTACATATCCCGAAATGACTATTGCTTTGTTGCTAGAGCTAACGCTTCACGTAGCCCGTCAACTTCGGCTGGCTGGAACGGAAAGTCATGGAATGGGGCTGCATGCAAGCGCTCATTGACTTTGATGGCTGGAGGAAATGGATGGATTTCGCCAAGTCCGACAGCACCGAAAATTTACAGGCCGCTGAAGACACCAAAGATAAAATCACAAAGCTGAAACCTAGGAAAGAGAGGAAGAGCGCTAATGTGGCGGGTGTGGGCACGCTTGGCGTGGGAGAGGTCGTGGTCGTCCCGGATGGTGATGATGAAGAGAAGGACCAGGCACCTAGCTGAATAGTCCGTTTATTGGCCTTGGGGAAGGCCGTTTGAGCGTTATTTGCGTATCGATTTACTGAGCATACATGTCTTACTTCCTCTTTGGTCTTCATAAAGACCTTTCGTACCAAGACACAGGGCTATTATAGATATGCGATGGCCGTTGAGCCACGCTAAGTTTCGAATCATGTTGTACTCATGCTACTCTTTTCTATAGCAAGTGAATGATTGAGGTCTAACACCCTGGAGCTTGCACTTGAATCACATGCTGCTCTATGCATGGGGATCCTATCGATAACAGCATCCCTCATATGTCTTCACTTTCTACTTTGCAATTGAGTCAAGATTGCCTTCTTGCCAAAGCTGATGCTCTACATCCTCATTGGAGATCTTGATGGCAATTGACCTAACAATCAACCTTCTGGATACCCGGTCCCTCTGGCCAGGTGATAATATCTCACAAGCAGTCCGTGAGCAGCCCCGCCTCTGATACGTTGCGCTCAATTCGTCGCTGACCTGGCGAAGGCTCGTGATGTTCTCGATGACCTGACCACTGAAGAGCGGAGGGAGGTCTGTGGTTGCGGTGACGTGCATGAAGCAAGAGGTGTGCTTGGACGGATACTGTTGGAACGGGCGTATTCGAGAGTGGGACATGAGCAAGAGGTAGACGTCGAACGGGGAAGGAGGAAGATAAGAGCGGGCAGCGCAGAAGCTTCTGGTCTCGCCGTTGGAATTGCTCAATCTTCCAAACGATCTTGTTTCCCGTCTTGCTGCCGCTCTGAGAACACATTTGCTCGGCATGCCTCTGCTCGAGGAGCCGGAGGACACGCTCCAGCAACTAGTGGAGGTGATCCAACAACGAGGAAATATGCTCCGGCAACATGGAGAAATTATCCAACTGTCACAACCACACCAAGCAATAGCACGACATGGGGAACTGCTCCAACAATATGGGGCCCTTCAACAACAAGTGGAGTTGCTCCAACAGCGAAACAGGATACTCCAGCAACAGGAGAGTTGGCTCGAGGGACGATCGGAACTACTGAACCAGCAAGCCGAGCAGATACGCCAACAAGAACGACAGATACTCGATCAGCAAAAGGAGGTCCTACAGCAACGAGAGGACATACACCGGCAGAGAAAGGGGATCCTTCAGGGTGTAGAAGAGAAGCTCAAGGAGCGAGACGAACTGATACAGCAGGGACTAGATATTCTGTTTCAGCCCACGCCTCCATAGCCATCATCAGTATACCATCACTAGCTGCCCTTGCTGAAATCGAGAGCTCGGACTTCGCTTCCTACGTTGGCAGTCATTTCGAGAGTCTCCTTAGCGAAGAGGACAAGTTCGATATCGTTTATACACTGGGAGGAGACAAAATCAAGCTGCTTGACGGCAGATGTTTCGTTCCTGAGGACGTTGGGAGGCATGACCGTGTTGTTGAAATGGGCAAGATTCTCACCGCAACATTCAAGAATACCACACTCGATGGGCAACAAGAAGAAATACTCACGTTCGAAAGTGATCGCATCATCGAAACAAAGCTCCGCCGGCTCTATACCCTTCTCATACTTAAAGAAGCTTTCATGAAGTTGCCTTCCAAAACCTTCTTACGGTCCCAAGACGTTGATATCCACAATGTGCGGACACCAGAACCTGGTACTGTTGCCAGGTGCAGCGTGCTAGGATCTTGGGGCACCATGGTGAACGGAGATATTGACGTGCTCGTCAAGGGCAGGAAAATCGACGATGTGTGGCTAGGGGTTCAGGGCTATGAAGAGGATTACCTGATCGGCTTTGCTGTTGCTACTACAGAGGAAGACATAGGAAGCATTGCTCATGTGGAAGACGAAGAGAAAGCACGGGAGAGGTGGTCAATCGAGCCGCAAGTCAAGTGTGGGAGGATAGAGTTGGGTGAACTTCTGCAGCTCTGTGATAGGCAGTATAGTACAAGCTGAGTAAGGATTTAAGTGTGCTATAACGGTAGCCGAAACACAAATTCGGCCTTTTTAGTCCACTCTGCACACTTTGCAAGCAGTGTAGTGCTGTTGTTCTCATTCTAACCGAAATAGCGTCAATGACTTAATGTCACCACGATACAGCTGGCAGAACCCCGACGGTTCAGAATAGACACTGGCTATCGAGTTGTAGTCAGAACGGAACCAAGGTCAAGCATAAACGCAGCGGATGCAAAAGCGGCCCGTGCACGGCGGAGTCGTTTCCGTACATTCATTTAATTTACCTCAACAAAACGGACCCAAAAGAAAATTTAGCAGATTTTAAAGCGCTTGGGCGACGGTGGATACAGATACCTTCATACCTACATCGATCCACATCTAGTATCATTTGAAGGTCAAGATCTCGCAGAACAAAATCTGACTGCAAATGTCTTTTTCTAGATTTCGTGTCATTACAAGTCTCGTCTTTCTCCGTCCATGTCATACGTAGGGCGTATCCAAAAACTGACGTACTCCGTGTCTTGTTCAATACTACCTTGCTTGTGTCTCACTTGAGCACTCGGAAACCCATATTTGTTCCTTCCTTTGTTGGAAAAAGACCTTAAATGTCCTAATCGTATCAACACCATTGAGTAATCAACCGGCGCCATGTCTATCACGGTTCACATGGCTGCTCTATCTCCAGAGGCGATTGCTGTCCGGTCTGCCATCCGAACACATAGTGACCCTGACCCGTTCAAGATGGAGAACAGTTCTTCATCCAGACAAAGCTACACGGAAACCCCGCATAACCAACCTCGACATGCGATTGAGTTATCTGCTCTGGAGAACCGCTCGGCAGACGTTACGCCCGCAATACTTTCCCGTTCCAGAGCGGCTTTCCTCATCACTACACTTAGCGGCATCATGTTCGTAGGAAGCATGGGTAACGGGCTAATCACGATTTCTTTGCCACGCATAGCGGAGGACCTGAAGTTAACCACCAACTTGCTTCTATGGTCAGTCGTTCACACCATACGTTCATTTCCTACTATGTAGCAATGGTTTACAATGTTCATTCACTGCTTCTACGTACTCAAATGTCCCGCTAAAAATCTCCTCACTAATCGACTTCTACGCAGGCCTGCTTCTGTATACTCGTACGTCATTTCCCCTGGCATCACCTGTCATTACCGCACGCAGCTGGCCTAACCCAAGCTACAGATTGGCGTGTGGCTGTTGTCTGCTCCTTTTTGGCTCCTTGGCAGACCTTATGGGCAATCGAAAGATTAACTTGAGCGGCTGCTTCCTTCTCGGACTAACCACCCTCGCCTGTGGTCTGGCTAAAACGGGCGTACAGCTGATTGTGTTTCGTGCCTGTCAAGGCATCGCCGCGTCCATGTGCCTCCCGACGGCCTTCAGTATCCTAACGGACTCTCTCCCCAACGGAAAACGGCGCAATGTGGGCTTCGCATGCTTGGGCCTCGCGCAGCCCCTCGGCTTTTCGATCGGATTAGTTGTAGGAGGTTTGATTGAATCGACGTCGGTCGGCTGGCGCTTTGGCTACTATCTATGTGCAGGCGTCACGATTGCTCTTTGCGCTGTCAACTTTCGGTGGCTCCCTCAGGACAGGAGGACAGCAACGCTCACACTGAAAAATTTGATGGTGGAAATCGACTGGATTGGAGTGATCCTTTCGAGCTCGTGTTTGGGTATTTTGTCCTACGTTTTTGCGTATGTACATCGAATTTCATGCCGTGACTGTTTTACCAGATGAGCCACTAACAGTGGCACGATATACAGAATGATCTCCGTCAATCAATCGAACATTCGGAAGGCATCGAACGTCGCGCTTCTCTGCATCGCAGCAGCCACAATCCCCGCATTTATTTTCTGGATGAGTCGGCAGGAAAGATTGGGCAGACGAGCGCTAATACCGAATCGACTCTGGAAAAATGGGGCTTTCAGTGCCATCTGCATTATGGTTGTGCTATCATGGGCTGTTTTGAATAGCATGGAATTATTTCTCAGTCTTTTGTACGTGAATTTACCTTTGCTCTCAAAAGAGGAACAGAATTACCGGAGACGTGACGCTAGGGCAGCGATAACACACAATTTTGTCTTCGAGGTCCAGTAACATACTGACCATTGTATAGCTTCCAAGAGGTACAACAAGCATCTATTATAGAATCCGCCCTTCGGTTTCTGCCTAACGTCATTGTCGGGATAATCCTCAACCTAACTACTGGTCTGCTCGTGCACCGCATTCGGGCTGATCATATTGTACTGGTCACGACGTTTCTCAGCGCTGGATCGCCCTTGCTCATGGCAGTCATCAATCCGGACTGGTCATGGTGGCGGTGTGCCTTCTGGGCCATGGTGCTAAGTCCACTCTCTGGTGACGGTAAGTGCTTCTCCATGCCAAGTCCGTATCCTTCCCACTCCAGATTGTTTGCCGCGGACATGGACCGACGAAATAACGACAAACTGCAAGTCTAGACCCAAGTATGTCCGGCATTAACATCAGACACAGTAATTTTTACCGTCGCCAACCTTATCATCACCGATGTGTTTACGCAGGACACTCAAGCTGTCGCTGGAGCGGTGTTCAACACAGTGACACAGTTCGGCAACTCTATTGGTTTGACAATAATGGCGGTCATCTCCACGAGAGTGACCGACGAGTCGCGGTTTGCGACTAAAGATTCTCCGGAAGCGCTTATGTTAGGGTACAGAGCTGTTTTCTGGACATGCTTCGCATTCACTCTATTTGCGTGCATCGTAGGGCTCTTTGGACTTCGGAAGGTCGGCAAAGTAGGACTGAAGCAAGAATAAGCAGACTAGGGTATTATATGGAAATCGCATCCGAGATAGCGGCAGGTATAATGAGCATAACTGCTAGGACGGATGCCATAATAGATGAAGGAGTATTTGCGGGCCGAAGTATATTCGTGACGCGGAGTTCCAAAACGAGTCTCAAATGAACGTCAAGGAAAAAATCACGGGGGGCCCTCAGTGAACCGGTGGCTAGTAGGTGATCCGGGTTTTGCTGGCGGTAAAACTATCTACCAAGAGAGCTTGTAACAACTCAGCGTTGAGAATATCTGCTTCTAAAATAGTAAGACTGGCGCCGTGTTATTTCTTTATGGATAGAGTAGTAGGAGTAATTACTGTAGTAGAGGCGGGCTTACTACTAATTATTCCTAAGAGGCGGAAAGGAGGGGAAGAATCAACCAGGAGAGTCGTAGTGATAAAATGATAGACGGGAAATTCAACAGGTACCTGCTCCGTACGTCAGCCTGCGCGCTGAAGCAAGTCCATGAATTATCCCAAGTGACATGCACGCGCGCAGAATCAAATCGCCAAGAGGACCCATCGGCCGAAGGACGCTTTGGCGCAGCAATGCAGCTGTCAACCGTAGTTCAGAAAGGAGCACGAGGCAATGAGAATGAATCCTCCTGCAGGGAGGCCGGAAACAAAATCTTGAAGACGTGCCAACCGCAGAGGAGGAGGAACGAGAATTCCAATAGCCGAGCCAGATTCCTAACAGAAAGGCGACCTTATGATTGTCACCGAACAATAGTCATAGTTCATGAGTTACCGGCTGAGAGTAGCGTCTGGGAGAAATCTCCATATTTTGCTAGTAGTACGGTTGAGATAGAAGAAAAGCGAACTCAAGTCAAACAATTACTCCACACCTGGCAGGATCTCTTTTGTCTATCGCTTTATAACATCCTAAAGATAGACCTAATTGAATATCAGATCCTAAATATGAAATGGGCGAAGCCGCGAACAAAGATAGATAGTCTTTACTTTTTAGAGGAAAAGATCTTCAGAAGTAAGGGCTACCCGCCCTAATTGAGGCGGGAGAAGTAACACCGTCTATAACGCCATAGTCGTCTAGGATGCGGACGGTGAAGAAGGACGATAGCCGTTATAGGATTGTTCATACTTACCGGCTATTGAACGAAGTCATAATTAAGGACGCTTACCCGATGCTTAGAACAGAGCCTATCTTAAACGACGGGTCGCAGCCACAGATTGAATACCTGTTCAACACGGATATGTTAAACAGCTACTAGGCAATCCCTATTTAGGAGCCTCGCGCTTACCAAACCGCATTTCCTGCATTCCTGATTGATACTTTTAGACATAGATAGCGGAGCAACAGTTTTATTTCCACTTCATGAATGATGATATAGGGGGCTCAAACACGTTCGTAAACCTCTTGCAATTCTTGCACTATTACTATTTCGCTAAGGGTAGCGTGGGCTAAGTTGACGCTAAAGCCATCTGGATCTAAATTCTTTATGAGCGACCTCAAAATCATAGGCTACTAACACACGAAGGACGGCCTCCGTCTCTTAGCTAAAAAGAAGATGACGATGTCACGGAAGATTAGTGTGATATGGAAGATGAGGTGGTGGATCTAAGATCTGGAGATGCAGATGAGGAGCGGATGCGCGACTTCGTAGGATTCCCGGATGAGCTCAGAGGCCTGGTTCAATGCAGGACCAGTATACAGTTCGTGGCAGCTTTTCTCGCTCGGGGTCTTCTGGCTGTTTGCCCTTGTCTTGACCAGGTCGCTCGTACCATCTACTGGGTCGGCGGTAGGACCCTGCTGAAAACTGCCTAACGGTTGACAGTTCTGACATTTGGAAGGGCGCGCCCAGTACTCTTACTGGGAGTCGTCAAGGGTTGTTTTGACCAATTATAGCGACTGCCTCGAGCTAACATTCTGATCCCCGCTAACTATGGACGTTGCAGTTCTTCTTGGCGCTTTATCGCTAGTTCATTAGATCTTAAAATTGCTGCATAAACCAATCCAGCCGTCGTCTGCCTTTGAAGGGAGTGTCACTACATTTTCCAAAACTTGATTGTCTTCCACAGGCGGCCTGGTGACGGCGCGGATCACTTTTGTGACGTCCTCAAACAGCGCTTCGGGTGGCAGCCGTGAATGGCTGTTCGCATAGCGTGGTACCTTAAGGCATTGACTGATCTTCTTTAGACCTCTTTGCATGAAAGCTCGCACTACACAAAAGTGCCATTCCAAGCGTTGTTTGTAAATAGAAGGTTTAGGCTGAGGTGCTTGAATGGTCATGGTGGGTTTGGGGAGTCGAGTCGGGTCGATTTTCGCTGCGTCGTGCGTCGTGCCGTGCTGCAACCCTGCAACTTCCGCCGAAAGTCAGCTGTTCGGATTGATGATTTGTGGAGTGGTTAATGTCAACAGCTGTTTAGAAGACGCTGGCGGCAGGTAAAATGAGCGTAATTGCTCGGACGAATGCTATAATGGATGAAGGACCATTTGCTGGCTAAGGTATATCCGTGAGTTGGAGTGTGAAAACGAGTCTCAAATAAAGGGCAAGAAAAAAAAACACCGGGGGTCCTCAGCGACCTGAGTGAATGAGGTTCCGCCTCAGCAAGGGTGGGTTTGAACTTTCAGCATCTGAGCGTGGGGAGTCCACCAGCAGTACCAACGTCAACTCCAAGCTGCCCCTCTAGCGCTTGTCTTACCCAGCTGTAGTGCTAACCTCGGTAAGATGTTTAGGTAGCTTTACCGGTTTCAAGGCCAACACGTTACCTGGAGTGGGGTAAGATTTCTCTTGAATAAGTGCTGTACCAGAGTGCTCCTTAATCTATTCAGGCTTTCACCCTCTAAACACCGCAAGTCCAATACCCAATAATGGCAGTAACAAAGTATTTCGATTACGACCTCACTCTGAGCAAACACTCCCGCCCCGCCTCCATATCCTTCCCCGCTAAACTCGCCTACCAAACCTTTGGCGACCCGTCCAACCCCGCCATTCTCATGCCCACATGCTACGGCGGCACACTCGCGACAACCACGCCCTGGCTTTACGATGGCTCCTCCGCACCTCTGCCTCCTTCGAAGTACTTCATAATCGTCGCTGGCCTGCTCGGCGGCTCCGAATCCTCTTCTCCCTCCAACGCACCGGATCCATACCGTGGTCCAAACTTCCCTACAACTACCTACGAAGACAACATCAACCTCCAACACGCGCTATGCCAGTCGCTCGGCGTGGAGAAGCTATATGCCTATATAGGTTTCAGCATGGGCGGGCAGCAAGCGTACCACATGGCCGTTCTGTATCCTGATTTCGTCGAAAGGATAGTCGTACTTGCCGGTTCGGCGCGTACGAGTTGGCATAATTGGAGTTTCCTGGAGGGTCCAAAAGCAGCGCTGGTCAACTCTGTGGATTTCCATGGTGGGCATTACGATAAACCGGCGGTCAAGGGTACGGGCGCGTTTGGAAGGGTCTACTCGACATGGGCGCTTAGCCAGGAGTGGTATAGGCAGGAATGCTGGGAGAAGCTGGGATTCAAGACGCTGGAGGAGTATCTGGAAGTTGGGTGGGAGAAGGGGCTGGGAGGGTGGGATGCGAATGATTTGTTGTGTTTGTTGCGGACGTGGCAGATGGGTGATGTGACGGTGTATTTTCCTGAGGATGGAGGGGATCTGGGGAAGACGCTGCAGAGGGTGAAGGCGAGGTGTTTGGTGATGCCGAGTAGGACAGATGCTTACTTTCCGCCGGAGGATAACGAAGAGGAGGTCCGGTTGCTGGGGGACAAAGGGGAGTTCAAGGTGATTGACAGCATCTGGGGCCACTTGGCGGGCGGAGGGAGTGGGACGGAAGAGGATAAGAAGTTTATTCAGGAGCAGGTTGGACGCTTTCTTAGCTGAGAGTGGCTGATGGAAGGGTAAACCAGAACTACCTTCACGTTTGCTTGGTTTTGGTCCCACTCATCCTACTGAGAGAACAAGGTTATTCAGGACCGGGTTTCCCCCTTGCACTTTTGCGCTGAGCTGGTGTTGCCCGCATATCTGACCGCTCTATGCCTCTCAGTAGGATGAGTGGGACCAAAACCAAGCAAACGTGAAGGTAGTTCGGGTTACCCTTCTATCAGGTACTCTCAGCTAAAAAGCTCCCGACCCGGCGGTGAAAGAACATATTCATGCCTACGTCAGAGTCCGCTTATGCTGCAGGTCTTCCCTCGATCCGCGTCCACCTAAGAAACCTTCCTGACTGGCATACTACTTGACTGTTCTCCTCATGAAGATGTTATCGTGGGCGAACCTAAACAGGTAGAACTGATATCTTGGCTGCATTGACATTATAGTTTTGACGAAAGCTGTTGCAATGGTTGGATTTTCAGGACTTCCTGACATGAAGATGAAACTTCCCGGCTTGTTGATTCTCCTACAGGAGACGTGGGAGCATTGAGCAAAAGTTGTAAAGTAAGTTGAAACGACAAAAAGGGACTTCACGGCCTGGGCTATCGAGGGTTCCCCAAAGGAAATAAGTTTATAGATGAGTAAATTTAGCGCCCTTTCGGCTGAAAGGGCTTGGATGGGCAGAGTAACAGGAGGCCGTTTTGATTTGCATCTGCAAAAAAAATGGTTTGTTGCTAATCCGACTTTTAGTACTGATTGCCCCTATTCGTCAAGCCATTAGAAAGCTTTGACGTTCGGAAGGCGGCCCCAGCACACGCCGCTCCTGCGCCGGATACCCCTGAGGGCCTGAACCTTAACAATATGACTGAAGCCAAACATGACAACGACATAGCTCTATCGCTGAAAGGATGGGGCTGGTTGACGAGCATACCAAGTTCCTCCTTGGGACACGACTGGAACTCCATCACAGTGGAACGTTCATCTTGAGGAGGACTCCTTTGCCTGCGCAGTCTAATCGGCGGCGTTCGGCTAGGCGGGGCCCAAGGTCGAAGCTGATCAATCCCCTGCAAGCTCACATCGACTATTGCCAACGGGATTTGCACCTCCTGTATTCCAAATTAGCGGCTCTAGGAGCGTAAGAAGCTCGTTCGTGGCTTGATACGGCGCGCAAGAGGGCCATGTGGCAGCTGAACGCCTCGAACTAGTAGCCTGAGAGCTTGGTATTGCGTTACATAAAATTGCGAGGAGTCTATGATGGCGTCGCTAGAATGTAGCAGCCGGACCGAAGCAGTAGCTATAGGGGAATATGGATGAACATAATCGATACCAGCTGTGTCTTTTTTCAAAGTGATTTTTGCCAAACTCCGTCTTTCGCGGCAAAATCGCAGCTGCTACGGCGCGTAGAAGGTCCCATCATAATTATGTGGTTGAATACTCCGGAAGCGAACGACGTCAGCAAACAGGATCACCTTTTCACATGCCTTATTGATCGTTGAGCTAAACTTGGGTCCTTCGGGCCAACTTTCCATCGTCCTCTCACCTACTGGGCAGGTCGTTGTCTCCTACCTAAACATTGACTTCGACCTGGACATTGAATCGTTGCATTTGGTTGCCAGTGACGATGTCTGGAACTTCTTCGACTCTCTTCCTCTCAATGAAATCCCCCTTCCCGTCGTATATCGATCCCCTGATCATCTCAAGCGCGGTTGTACTGGCCTTAACCCTATTACCTCAAGTTGGATATGGCGGTGATACAGAGATTTTGTCGGAAGGATTTTGCTCGGCAGCGCTTGCACTTGGAGTCATCGTATACCGAAAGTGGTGCTGCTCAGAACTGGAGAAAGAATCTAAGCACGTCTTTGGCCGAATTTATCCATCGACTGTAGCCATTGGGGTCACGCTGAGTTGTTTATGCAGGTCTATCGACGACTGCAGATGGATATCAGTACGCTGAGTACTACTCCGGTGCGATACAATACAGCAAAAGCTTACTCGCCCACTCTAGCCGCTCATTACCCCCGTCCTCTTCGCTTTCCGACGCTACACTGCTAAAGATGTCGACATCGAGCCCGGTCCCCCATCTTCATCCTGGTATACGGACTCAATCTGGACACGGGGGGCAATTGCCTTCGCCTCCGTTCTAGCATTGTTACCTGCTGTAACGCCGAGTCGAACTTTGGTTGCGTGCATATTTCTACTTGCGCAGATCGCAGTATATACCTCTTTGAATTTGATGACTTGCCACGAAGTGAACACTCCAAGTCCAGGTCCCGTGCAACTGCTGCGGACTACCGCTTCATCAGCCTTTTTTTCCACAGCCATAGGGGCCTTGATAAGATTTTACTGGATTCCTCCTCTCAAGGTCAACATCATTGACATTCTAATTACCGCGGTGTGCAAAGCGGTATGCTGGCTGCTGTTATTCGAGATGGTACATCCCGCTCCTACCCTCCTACAATGTAATGGTAATTTAGAACAGCGGTAGACGCAGCGGATCCCATAGGACATTGCAACAACCATATCGACATTTAGCATCGCTTCCTCCACGAACTCGCTCGGCTTTTCATCACTTCTACGGTGATTCTCTAGGTCTGTAACTACTGTTGCTGCCCTTGTGTAGACGATATCTTTCATTCCTAGGACGACTCGAGCTAGGAGCTTTCTGTATGTCTTTGCGCTATGCTCCCTACTTCCACTCTTGAACACCGACATAGCCTTCCGACCAGCTTGGGTAGACTCTAATAAATGGCCCGGCAGTTTGAAGCCAAATCAGACTCAGCACCCTCTCGAACTTCTTATCCAGACGTCATCCCGGGACTTATCTGCTATGCTGAAAAGACAGTCCTCAACTCTTGACGCTACAATTATTGAGTATAAACGGCGCTACAGGAGGGCTCCTCCTCGCGGTTTCGACAAGTGGTTTGAGCATGCCGAAGCTCAACAGTCGCTTATGATTGACGACTATGACAGCATCAACGAAAGTCTGCAGCCCTTTTGGAAGGTCAGTCCTACATCTCTTCGAAGGAGCATTAGGGAAGCGTTCCCGACGCGTAAATTGCAACGATTTGAATCCCGAGATATTCGGGAAGGCACATGGATTTGGAAGATGCTTAAAGATGTAGAACATCCCCTGCCGAACGTCACAATGTTATTCAACGGCCTAAATAAACCAAGAGTACTACTTGCAAATGAGTTTACAGCCAGTGGTCCAAATAATACAGCAACAAATGTGACGTGGCAAGACCTATCCCACAAAAGTATATGGTCTGTCGCCACGCGGGAGTGCACTCGGCACAGGGCAATCTTCGATCAACCACTTGCCAACTCTGTCTTCACGTTTGGCTTGAACTTCGTGCAGAACGCTTCGTATGCCAAGGACCTATGTCGCCATCCGGAATTTGAAAAGATATATGGTATTTTCAACTCACCTAATACGTTTCACTTCACGGATGCCTTCATGCCAATCTTTTCCCCCGCGAAGCTTTCGACAAACGGTGATATACTTTTACCTCCGCCTTTCTATATTACCGCAGAGGGCGATTACAAGGAAAATGAGGATTATCTATGGGAGGAGAAGAAGAGTATGCTTTATTGAGCTGGAGCTACAACGGGCAGCTATGGCGTAAATGGCAACTGGAAAATGCATCATCGCCAACGATTCGTGACCACCGCGAACCAGCTGAATGCCACGACCAATACCTTCCTATCAGAGGTACGCCCTGGCGTGTGGAAGACGGCCCAATCCGGGGATGTGCTTTCTCAGCTATACAACGCAAAATTCACAAGTGTTGGACTGTGCGCAAAAAGCGACTGCGAGGCACAGAAGGAATATTTTCACATTGTTAGCCATCCGGAAGAGCGCAACATCGGATATAAGCATCGCTTTATCTTTGATTTGGACGGTAACTTGTTCAGCGGACAATTCTACACGCTGCTGCGATCACGTAGCGTTCTTATGAAGTAGACGATCTTTAAGGAGTGGCACGACGAGCGCTTGTTCCCTTGGGTGCACTACGTACCTATCAGCCTGCAGTTGGACGAGCTACCTGAAACGATGAGGTATTTGGCATTAACAGAAGAGGGCTCGAAGAGCGCGAAGCAGATTGCTGAGAACGGGAGGACCTGGATGGCGAAAGCATTGAGAACGCAGGATGCAGGTATACATTTATATCGGCTTATCTTAGAATATGCAAGGCTACTGGAGGATGACAGAGATGATCAGGCTGAGTACGAGAAAGCGGCTATTTAGCCAGTGACGCGCAATAATTCTCTTGCTCAGGCCTAACGATACCCCCACCGAGTTTTCCCCAAGCTCCAGCGCGAAGGTTGACCTAAGACGGGGTCAGGTTCGTCATGGAATATGGTAGCTTCGCCAGCACTATCAATCAATCGTACTATCAAACTATCAAACCGCATTGAACTTCTCTACAGTACACATATAGTACGGAGGCATCTACCTAGCGGCTACCTGGTATTATAATTAGAAATGTCAAAGTCCGATACACTTCACTTGGTTAAATCTAAGCGAATGTGTCGGGAAAGCAGTTGCTTGGGTTGGCACGTACTGGACTCCTTGACACTGGGGTTCCTTAAACGGGGAACTTGTTCACTCAGCACCACATGATTTGGTGCTGTCATGGTTGAGAAGTGTCGATGATAACCGAAGAAGTAATCAACGTGCCGGGATGGAATCTTTTGCTGGAAGGCACATCAATGTAACGTGCCGGATGCTCGGATAAACGTGGTAAAACTTCCGACCTTGTGTTGCAACTCACCCGCTGCTGCAAAACCCTATCTATATCCGGCAGTGTATCATCAACACTAGGCCAGTGCTAATCTGCCCTTGCCAAGAGACGATGCGTGCCCATCCGACTGACAAAATTCTCGTTTCCTGTATCGTGGGCGTTGACCGTGCAAAGCCATCATGAACCTTTGATATTACCATGGCGTCCCTAGCACACGCCGATCCTGGGCCGAGGATGCCTGGCTCAGCCTCGTGAACTACGCCGCTCTCAAAACCATCATACCTCGTATCATGGACTTGTTCCTTATCATGGTTGGTCTTACGTCTACACTTAGCGGGCGTGCTGACATATCCGTACGTCTCCGAACGAGCAACCCCAGATACGAAGTATATGCGTTTCATACCACGTATCGGGCTGGTCGAGAGGCATACTATCTCCGTAACTCGTTTCTGCCGAAATAAAATTGGAATTCGCCATCTCGTCTGGCGTATTTGGCAATTTTAGCTTCCTTTGTCAGGGGGCGAACTGTTAAGGAAACATGAGCGGCCTTTGTAACTGGAGACATGCGGAAAGTCCATCATTATTTCGTACTTGCATACGGAGAAGACGAGGACGAAGCAGTATAACACTCCTTGAATATCAACAAGCACAGTCCTTACCGAACAGACTCTCCTGTCTTATTTTTGCAAAGAGGCGCATCTCACAGAATGGGAACCAAGGAGTTTACGTTTCGAGGACGGCAGAACACTATCCTCATGAGACTTCTGGCTCTTTTTCTCGCTACCGTCACTGTATACTTCATGGTATCACCGCACCTAGTACGGGCGCACGGGCTTGAGGCATCCGAACAAGAAGACCGCGCCTACTCAGTGTCGAACAATGGCACTTCGGCGGAAGCTGTGGGCCTTGCGGGAAGCGCGACTTCAATAATTGAAGACCAACCTACTGTGACATTACGTCCGCTAGCGTCCTCAGAGCCTCTCAACGTCGAAATCAGTAACGACAGCACTGTAGAGGAAACCTCTCGCTTCCAATCTGGTAACGATGGCCTGGCAAAGGACAATTCTCGCCTTCAAACCAGTAACGATATCCTTGTGGAGCACTACTCTCAGTTCCGAACAGCTTTACGAAGCCTCCTCTCATTGATGCCGGATGAAATACAACGCAGGGAGCTGCTTAAACCGATTGAAGGGACTGGAAATAAGAAGCTTCGGGAAGTCAGCTTGAGGGCCCGAGCCTACAAGACTCTCTTCGAAGCTTGGCAGACCTTACATATTGTCTCGATTACCAACGCGACCTACATCCGAGATGACGTAATAAAACATTTACGCATTCAACACAACAACGAGCCGACGAGCATGGTAGAGACAATCCGATCGTATGAGGCTTGTCGAGATTTTCTGAAGCGCTTGTCAACGCTACTCTTCACTTGGGCACCGCTTTCGGAGCACCTAAATCTGTACACACAGATCCATAGAGGAGGACGGGGCATCGTCATTACAGGTGGAAATCGTCAGGCTAAATTTTTACGTATCTTGGTCATCTCACTCCGGAAACTAGGTTGTACACTACCCATTGAGCTTATGTACCTTGGAGACGAAGACCTAGGCGAGGAACACCGGGTGGACTTGGAACTGCTGGGTGTTGTAACACGAGATCTTACGCATATGGTCAATGATAGTGGATGGAGACTAAAGGGCTGGGCCTCGAAGCCGTTCGCAATACTGTTCTCTACATTCCAGGAGGTAATCCTTATCGACGCAGACGCTTTGTTCCTTCAGAATCCAGAGATGCTTTTTGAGGATGCACCATACCAGGAGACCGGCGCGTTGTTCTTCTATGATCGGATAACCCTTGCGGAAGATAAGAGGCGATTTCTCCTGGATATTATACCAAAACCTCTATCGAACCAAATCAAGGAGAGTCGGTTTTGGACCGGTCAAAGTGGTAATCTGCAAGAATCAGGTGTCCTGGTTGTTGACAAGTGGAGACATTTCGTTGCCCTCCTTATGGTAGCTCGCATGAATGGGCCCGATCGCGATGGCGATAAAGACAAGGGCCTGGTTGGTGTGTATGACATGGTTTATGGTAAGTCTTTATTGGCCGCTGTTTGACCGTGCTGATAGTTGTAGGTGACAAGGAGACATATTGGATGGGGTGGGAGCTTGTTGGTGACATTGAATATACCTTCCATCAAGGTGCTCTTGGCGCTATGGGAGAACAAGAAGAGCAAGACATGGCTGTGAAACCACGCAGCAAAAGGTCAACTGACACTGAGGTGGACTCGACAGGAGGGGGCCCTGGAGATGAGCACACTAATTCCACAAGTGTCGACACGGACCTCAAGACGAACATGAATGGAACTGCCTCAAATGAGATACAGAACGTCGATGCCAGCAAAGACTCCCAAGATGTTGTGGATGACTTACTGCAAACTACGCCGAGCAACTGGACTATGTGCTCGGCGCAACTACTTCACCTCGATACACACGGCAAACCTCTGTGGTTCAATGGTGGCATGCTGAAAGACAAGTTCATCGATGCAAAGGAGTGGACACCTGCGGTCTTCAAGACATATATGGTAGAGCCAAACCTACCTATGAAAGAAAGGGTCTCCATATGGGAGATTGGCGGACACAATAGGTGTTGCCTTACCTCTGATATGTTTTTCGACTTTACCGAGGCTGAAACGGAGACATTGGAGATGCTTTCTAACGTAGCAAAGGAGGCGGGCGTCTACGGCAACAACTGAACCTTTCGGATATTGAGCCGCCTTTTGTCTGTTACCGCCTTCTTCGGTTGGTACATTCTCCCTGGCAGACTCGTTTCTATTTTTGGGAATTAAGGCCGAGACGCTGTCCAAGTCGAGTTAGGTTCAAGATCTGGGTCCTTCGGCTTGGGAACTGGCACCGTACAGGCGCTTGGCTGAGCCTCTGTCTCCCAAATGGTTTCTTCCCGGCAACGCTTCCAACGAGAAGATTCTTGGATTTGTCGCTTCTGTCAGGTGAAACCGAAAGCTTGGGCGAGCTCTGGCAAGGGCAGGAGGAGTTGCCATGTCAGTCAAATAAGAAGAAGGCGCTCCGTGTGAGACTTATGTTGACCGCAGGCCCGCGGCAGGTAGCTGGTCACTCCGCGTAATCGTACAGATGGCTTCATTGGGCCGTGGCGCAGGTTTATCGTGTAACGTATCCGGCGGCGGTTGTCCCGTCGTGCAGACCGAAGGATATTCTGTAGGAGTGCTGAGAGGATTGATCTTAGTCAACATACATCTCAATGAAGATTTTTTTGGTAAAAGTTGTACATCATAACATCTATAATCTTCAGTCTGACTATACAGTGTTTATATATCTGTTCGTGGTGAAAATTGTTCAAGCTTTCTTGTTGCAAAACGGTCAGAATATTGGCGTTGGCTAATAGCCGTACGGCGAAACAGTTCCCGTTCGTTGCGCGTACGATTGTGTCCAAATTCCATGAGCTGTTTGTCGCTGGCACCTGCTGGCGCCTGTAAGCTTACATTAATGTGTAGGAGGAGGTAATGGAATCGAGGGTGTTCTTAGAATCCTGCGTACTAAGCCAATACCGGAAGCATTCTGCGTCGGGTACTAAGCTAATAGCGGAAGCATCCTGCGTACTAAGCCAATATCGGAAACGTTTGGAATCAATCACAAGCAGGATTCTAAAGACACCCTCCTCGATCTCATCAACCCTTCTAACACGTTACCTTACGATATTGACTACCTAGTGGATACCCAGCTAGCTGCTCACCAACACGACTCAGCAAGGGTTCTAACCAACCTATCTTATCTGGACCCTCGAAAGACCCTGGCACTACTGCAGTCAACCGCTGGAAAATGCGCGATCCTGCACAGGGGATATCTGCATGTCAGATATCACCGCGCCGCAACCCGACTACAAGCCAATCGTAACAAAGATGGAACGTGCCGATGTTGGTTTGTGCATGCCTAGATCTATGGACCCTTCAAGAGCAGGTCGGATTTGCAACGCTATAACTGGACATCTCCCCGTCCACAACAGGTTCAAACATAACCGGGAGAATATAGAATTGTCGTGAAGTCTATAGCTTGTGTGTCTCCGTCCCAAGTAAAACCTGTAGAGACTTCAAATTCAAATCATCATCTGCCTAACTATCACGCATCGTGGTCATCGCCTTGTAGCACAGGTTAACCTTCAAAATGAATGAGAAAGGAGCCGCTTTATCCCGGAAGATCGTTGGGGAGCCAGTCGTCAGTATGGTTGCGGATGCTCCAGGATTAGCAGGTGAAGGAGACCTGGAGACCATGGTCCACATGGGCAAAAAGCAACAACTGAAAGTCTGCAACGCCCAACTCCCATCAATTACGTGACTGCTTGCTAACTCTCCATAGCGGAGATTCGGGTTCCTACCAATACTTGCGCTGTCAGCGACCCTACTCGCTTCATGGGAATCTGTCGGAGCGTCAGTTTTACTACACCCAATCCCCATTGTGCCTCTCCTGTCACCGCTAACGGTCGAAGTGTGTTTTCTGCTGGCTTGTACAATGGCGGACCCGTGGCGCTTGTGTACGGCATGATACTGTCCATATCCGGAAACCTAGCTCTGGGTGCAAGTCTGGCTGAACTGGCTTCGCTGTGTCCCATCGCCGGAGCTCAATATCACTGGTCGTATATGCTTGCGCCGCCGAAGTATGCTGTCTTTATCACATGGATGCAAGGTATTAGAGGAACATGTTCACTGCGATGTGCTTCATAAGACTGACAGGATATGCAGGGTGGATCACCATATTCGCATGGCAAGCTACCGCTGCCAGCTGTACCTACCTCGTAGCAACGATAACCCAAGGGCTTGTGATTTTCAACAATCCAGACTACGTTCCTGAACGCTGGCATGGGACGTTGATGATGTGGGCAGTTGTGCTTCTCAGCTTCATTGTAAATGCTTGGGGCATCAGGCTCCTGCCGCTAGTGGAGTTACTGGCCGGGATCTTTCACATTGCATTCTTTGTCGCTGTGTTCGTTACTCTTTTGACCCTATCTCCAAAGAGTAGTGCGGATTTCGTGTTTACAACGCTGATCAATGATGGAGGGTACTCAAGCAATGGTATCTCTTGGTGTGTTGGACTTCTGACCGTCACATTCTGCTTCACCGGTAAGTTCGTCACTTGACTGTACAGACTGCGCCGTTTGACAGGACCGTTAAAACTGAGCTAACATATGGGTTGCTCCCCAGGCTTTGATGGTGCGATCCACATGTCGGAAGAAGTCAAGGACTCCTCAAGGACGATTCCCAAGATAATGATGCTTAGTATTGCAATCAATGGAGTCACATCATTTGCCTTCCTACTTGCGGTGTTGTTCAGCATTGGGGATGTGAATGCCGCCTTGGGCACAAATACCGGGTACGGCTCGCGTCCATATGTTTCTGGGGTTCCATGAGCTGACAGTCGCTCCGAAGATATCCAATAATCGAAATCTACTATCAAGCTACTGGGTCCAGAGCTGGAGCAACAGTAATGGCGTCTTCCATGACCATCATTGGGTTAGGGAGCTCGTTCGCAATCATTGCGTCTGTATCCCGACTTACCTGGGCATTTGCACGAGATAAGGGCCTCCCGTTCTCGGACTTCTTCTCTTATGTAAGTTGTAACTGCTTCTCAATTGCATAGATCTCCACGCCTGGAATACCTGTTTCCCCGGTCAATTACACCAAATACGAGCACAAACCACTAAGGACATAAGGCGTGCTTACTGACGATGACTGACGGCCGCTCTTGTGCTCTGGGCTTCGCTACGCTTGAAATTCCATCTTGCCGCTTTTGCATACGTGCAAGCGACACAAGGAGATCTTTGTGCTTACACATATCAGGTCAACCCCACTCACCGCATCCCCATCCGCGCCATAAGCCTTGTCTCCATTGTCGTAATCCTCCTGTCCCTCATCAACATAGGCTCCTCCATCGCTCTTAATGCTATCCTCTCCCTCGCGACTTTAGCGCTGTACGTCTCCTACTTGATACCGATCATCCTCCTATTCATGAAACGGGTCCGGCGAGAACGGCTGGAACTCGGTCCATTCACGCTGGGCCGCTGGGCTTTCTGGATCAACCTGTACGCTATTATATTCGGAGTGTTCATCTGCATTTTCCTGCCGTGGCCACCGGCGGTGCCTGTGACGGGGAGCACGATGAATTATGCATCACCCGTCTTCGGTGTGGTCTTGCTGTTTGCGGTGGGTGACTGGTTTGTCAGGGGACGGAGACAATTTACTGGTCCCGTAAGGGAGATTGCGGACTAATTGGTTCCTTTCTCCTGCTTTTGGCAAGTCTTCGAGGCAGTATTAAGAAGATCCCGAATCAGTATGTCCATTTGCAGTCGTTCCTGAAAGCGGGACCCTTAAGGCGGGTGCTCTGCTAACCCGCTTGTTATAGCTGCTTATCTTGTGTATCATGCAAATCTTCTCAAGGCATTGTTGAACGGTTCGTGAATAAAGAGTGACACTTTGCACTGACCATCTGGTTTGCTGGCTATGCCCAGGCTCCGAGTACGAAGCTTTCCGCATAGTGCTGCGCCGTTATACTCGCAACTAGCGGTACGCTTGTGATGAGCATGAACTTTTACCACGTACGGCCAAAGTCGCCGAAAACACGGCCCCCGTCCGCTCTGGCGCACATAAGCAGTGGAGCAGGTAGCTAGCAGGCGGGTGCTTGAGGTCTGAGAGTGGAAGCAATCTCAGCTCTTCCTTGCGATTGAACTTGAGGTAGGAGCTACAGCATGGAAGCCTTTAGGAAATTGGAACAGCAAAGAATATCTCTTGCGAGCTTGCTAAGTAGTTTATATCATATTCCGATTTGAGCGGCCGACTTGCACACAGAGACACGCTCCAACTTTTATCGAGAAACAATTTATACTTTAGCATCTCAAGTGGACGACAGATTTTAAGTCCTATGATTTAGCTTGAAGCTCGAAATGATTAGCAGAATGCTATACAATTTTGGATGCTCGACCGAATTAACCCTCAAACAAAGATTTTCAGGGGGTCGCCAATGGGTTGAGAACGGTTTTAGAAAATCGTCCACTCTGCCTACCATTTGCGAATCGAATTCCGGCCGATTGCCCCATGGGCGTTAGACTGGAGGTCCCCTGGTGAGTTCAACCACGGCCGTCAATGCAAAGTACTTGCTTTGCAGGGTAAATGAAACGTAGCCGCAAAGCGAGATCTTCCCCTCCAAGGCTGAGTTGCCTTGCCGTCTTCGACATAATACTGGTAGGAATAAAATGCCAGATAGTTGGTAGATTTGAACGTTACCCAAATACAAGTCGACCGTCGGCGAATCGGAACTAACAGTTTACCAGTGTGAAGACTTGCCCTGATAGTGTAGGCTACATGGCCAAGAACAGTAAGGATTTGATGTGGTGCTACAACAATGCAGAATACGGAATTTCAGGAGTCGTGTTGCTTTATCTATTGTCCACTCGATAGCTATGAGCCTAGGTGTCTTGATCAACAGAATGGCGGCGCAGTTTATGCTGCATGGGTTTATACGTCTTCGTAGTTATGTTATCCAAAGGTATATTTTATATGTTCAGCTGCTGATAGTGTTGTTAATGACAGAAATCCGTTCATTCCCAACGCTGGCTGGAACCCTCTTCTCCCCTTCCTTTACTCCAAAGCCATTAGCGAGCGAAAGTGCCGAGAATAAGATCCAGATCGGTTATCAAACATCTTTCTAGGTTCTAAGACTGTAAATTATTACTTTCTCACAACACAGGCAGGTTTTGCAAGATGTGTCGGTGAGGTTACTCTACACATTTCGAGACTCGCAGCTGGTTTCGCATATGTTCCACCCACCAAAGACTGTGTCCGGCATTATTGGGCGACAATGAGACGGTTCCTAGGCAATCGTGGACCACGCGAGCAAGGGGAAGCGGTTGCTCTACAGGAAATGTCAATCGGAGTCTATTTCGAAAAGAAAACTTAATATTAAGGGGCACACCGGCCCTGCCATGGCTGAGACGGGCTGATGATACGCAGAGTAACACGAGTGCCGTGCTGATCTGCAATTACCGGGAGAACACCCACCCTCAAACTGAAATTCGGATGGCGTAGGATGTAGTCATTTCAGCGCTGCCCACTGCATAACATTGTAGGGAAATGTTGCGCGGATCAATGCGCAGGTTGCGTGCTCAATGACGTTGCCGCTTGTTAAGCCGTTGATTCGCTACGGGGGCAGTCTATAGTTCAGCAATGGGCCGGGCTCTTTAATACCTCCTAATTGAGGTTGCTTTCGCCGACGGACATCGCTTTTGTGTGTTGATCTTACCGGCGTTTGTCACAAGTGATGCGTTTAGGAGGTAGATCCGGGCTCATGTGGGGGAGATGGAGCTTGCAGGGGCCGGTTCAGGCACGCGCCGCTCACGCCCGCGCACCCCTGGCCCAGTGAAATGGCTTGAATGGCTTGAATGGCTTGACTTAAACGACAGCATTTGCAGACCCTAAGTTATGTCTCACAGCGCCATGCAACATTATTAGGTCATCTACTACGGATTCGCAGTTGCAAAATATTTGTAAAGAGGCGGAGTCAGTCTCTTGCTGATCCGACGTGCCAATTTGCCCATTTCAGGGGCAGTTTCGTAAACAATCTATAGATAGGCGTGGTTCGTGCCGCAGAAATGTGGCACGTTGAATCTTACTCCAAGAGGCGAAAGGGCAGACGAAAGAGGCAGCGGTGCGCATGAAAGTAAAGACAGTCCTTACCGAACAAATACTTCGATTGTTGTTTCGCAGAAAGATCCCGTAGAGACGATGGGGTTCCAAGAATCCTCGTTTCCCCTACCTCGAGTACGACTCTTCCACCTGGTGTCACTCGCATCGGCCTCATGTCTTATACTGCTGTTTCTCTCACTAACATGGATATTTCCACCGTTCACGCCTCCTCGATTCGTCTACTCGCAAACGGCAAACGCATCGCTTATACAGGATACTGTCACCTCATCTGCGGTCTCAACAGCGTTGCCTATACCCTCTGCTGCACTTACAGCGTTGCCTGCACCGCCTACCGCATTTGCTAAAGTACCCAAGATCGCAAAGTTGACAGTTGCAAACTCCATCATTGAGGGCGAGTACGAAAGGGCGATTGAGAGCCACAGGCTACATGCAGATTTATATGGTTATGCATGGTTTGTGGAGCGTGAGAAGATCATGGATTCGACGTGGAATAAGGTGTCATTGCTCATGAGTGTCACGTTGAACGAGCTAAGGAAGCCAGTTGAAGAGCGAATCGAGTGGATATTGTAGGTGCTCTCCTCTGTCTCAACTCGAGGTCTTCGGGATTCTATGCATAAGCACTATTTATGCATGACTCCTCCAATGGGGATCACAAATACTCCCGCACTTCGATTTTCAGATACTGACAAGCGTTTATTAGCTTTTTCGACGTGGACAGCATCCTTTTGAACCCTCACATCCCCCTTGAGATCTTCCTTCCACCTCCCTCCCACTCTCACATCAATCTGCTCATCGCCAAAGACTGGAATGGCATAACACCGGTACTTTCTTCCTTCGTATTTGCCCCGCTGGTGTGGATCTTCTTGCCCGGATCATGGCGTATGAGCCAACGCATAAAGGTGTACCATTGACCTGGGCGGAACAGTCCGCCTTGCACAACATCCTCGAGGAGGACGAAACTATGAGAAACACGACGCAGTATATGCCGAAGATCTGGTTCAATGCGTACCCCGGTGACAAGGAGGACGACCTGCGAGGCAGATTGGTCGTACACTTTGCTGGGTCGGGCAAATGGAGGATGTGGAAGTGGTTAGAGACACTTGGCTACACACCGAATCCTTCTATATCTCCCCCAACTTCCAGCTCCGCTTCGCCACCCGCACCAGAGTCCCATTCGGACCCGTTGCCTTCGCCACTTGATCTCTCATCTCAGTTTTCGAGCACCACCGCAAGGTATTGGCAGCCTTCACTTCCGTTCTCACCATATCCTTCAGAGATCCGCGCCTTCTGGTCGACGTTGCGGCACGCTTCTGCTTTTGTGCAGGGTGTGGACAGGCAGCAAAGCGGTCTCAGTTATGCATTACGTGATTCTGGCTCCAAGGATCTATCAATCCTAGCTAAGGCAAAACTTGAAGCACTTAAAAAGGCCATTGTAGAAGACGGCGAGATTGAAGATCTAGAAAAGGCTATAAAGGAGGCGGATTAAAGTAATGCGAGATGGATGGGCACAATGCAAGAGGCGGGTGGCATTCCAGCAAATCACGCACTGCTTCCCACAAAATCTATAACGGTGACCATAAGCAGCCCTACATCTGCTGCGGAGATCCAAAATGCTGAAGATGAGAAGGAGAGCCTGCAGGAAGAATTTAACAACATCCTTGAGGAGTTTCGCAACTTCGAACAGGACCAGGAAGATGGCCTCGTAGGCGGTGGACCAATCGCGACTGTAAAAGTCGGGTCATCGTCGAGTGTCAGTCAAGAAAACTCTAGGACGAACAAACCCACGTATGGAACCTCCAAGACACCATCTACCGCTACTTCTCAATCATCATCTCCTGCGACATCGAAGTCATCCTCTGCCGCAACCTTAGATCAGTCTTCTGCTGCACCTCCCAAAGCATCGTCTGCGGTGATTTCAATTGCACACAGTTTTACAACATCCGCAAAACCTTACCACCAAAGTTCAGGTAGCCCTAAAGCTGCAACTTCCAATCCACTGTCTGCTGCAACATCAGAGCCACCCTCGACAGCCACTTCCAAGTCTTCCAACTAACCTTACCTGTTCGGCGAGAGTGACAAATTGAAAAGTGGACGAAGTACTCGAACAGTATTATTCTTGCGCATGACGATGCGCAGGATTGACAATGGATCTCGCGCAGGGACACCGCCATTTTGCAGCGGATCAACGTGATTGAAACTCGCGGTGCAATCACTGGTGCTGAAGAGCGGACTGCGCGGCTGGCTGATTGACCCCCGTTCGAGTTAGAAGAAACCAATGAAGAACCTACCTGGCGCCGGTTCCGAGCGACTTCAAACGGCTATCAGCGAAAGCACTGTTAAAATCGGCAGCTCTCTCTTTCAAGTGGTGCCTAGGAAGAAGCCTTGATTGGCTTTGGGGGTTTTATGGGACGACATGGTTCTAAAGGAAGGTAATGCATGAGGTGCTTCAACACGGTTAGTGGTGACCACAAACCATTCTTAAGCAAGTTGTTGTCAGTGTCTAAGTCCCTCTTCATCAAGAGTATTCTTTACGAGACTGGTCCCTACTGCCCGTCGTTCGGTTTTCCTCTCATGGTCTGCTGTTCCTTCTCAGCTACTAACCCCTGCGGCGGTACCATAGTTTCTTGAGATGGGGCGTCATTGCGGGCAGAAGAGCCCTCATAGGGTGGTTTACCGTGTAGAGATCTTTCATTAGGACGCTCAGCGGTGTGGTGTCCGTCGTGTTCTACTCGACCCGGCCACGATGTTTTCAAACGCTTGGGATTCTGCGCATGGAACCAGCACGTGCCAGATCTGCATGGTGGTCGGCGTGGTAACGAGGTACAGTGGCCACAGGCGCGTTGATGGCGCTGTTTGAGACGTGTCGCAGGATCTTGCTAAGGTCCAGCAAACCATCCGGATCGAGATGAGCTTGGTCTGCAACACTCCAGTGTTGTTGTGCCGAACATATCCTGTTGCCTTGTAATGCCGGACTGCAAAGGAAGCAGCGGCTGACAGCAGCGCTTTGGAATGGGATGAGATGTCTAAGACTTTTTGCTACTGTAAATCGGGTTGAAAGTCCCCAAGGAAGTGTAGCAATATAGTTTCAACCCTTCTATCCAGAATCTCTGGTCAAAACATTCCGCCTTGTACGAGTAGCGTAACATTTCAAAAGGTCTTGCAAGGTTGGACAGCGTCCAGAAGATAGTTTAGGGGGTCTGCTGCCATAGGGTGGGTCAAAAAAGTAATGCTTTAGCTCCTCATAGGCATACTTTTGAACTACGCAACACGCAACTTGGGTCGTATTCTTGGGGAGATCCTCAGATTATTCTTTGTTTAAGCTCAAGGAAGCACTTACGGGTTAATAGACAGTTGAGGTTTACTTACTAGAAAACCGCCTAATACTGACTGGGAGGTCCCCAGACTATCAAATATGAACGCAGGGAGCCAGGTATCTTTGTGAATACGCTTGAGGTCTGTGGTTCGAGACGGCATGGTTGGTACTCCTGAGAAGGCCCTCAGGACACTAAACCATGCAAAGCGTGGGCATGATTGGGCCCTCACAATATGACTTCCGGCCGCATACTAGACGAGCTGATTAATACTCATGGGGACGTCCTCAGATGCTTTTACTAATACAAACTATAACAGGGCAACTTTCGATTCGTCGTAGCACGCTTCTGGTCTTCATTTATGGAATATTGCCACATTCAATCACTTCTATTTAGCCAAAGCTAATTACCGAACACCAGATGTGGAAAGATTTGTTTCAATTTTGGATAGTGAATATCTGGTGCGGAGTTAAAAGAGTACGGATACACGACCGGAAGGGCCCGTATTCCACGCGCATCTTTACGCCGCTCTGTGTTGTATGAATAAGGTGGTGTCATTCACGCATTGGCGGTACGGTGTGCGCTGTAGGCTTAACGCGGTTTGGACGTCGCCTTGGCAACGTCGGTCCAAGATGATCTTCCACTGTTCAGGTACCGGATGAGTGGTGGAAGGTAGAGATGCATTCGTTCGCAACGTGGTTTAAAGTCTTTCCTATCATTGCTTCGCTCGAAGCTGCCAGCAGGTGAACTTGACGTAACAACTTGCTGCACTAGCCATTGAGAACCTGTCCGCTTCCCAAGATTAGTCCAGGGCGTTGCTTCTCCGTGTTGCAGCCAAATTCTCAAAGATGTGCCGGTGAGATTACTCCAGAAGCTTGGCTGTCATCATGTGACTGACGACCACCTGCAGCTGGTTTGCATACATCTCACCGACAGAAGACTGCCTCCTCGAAGATGTCCTCATAACGCCCGCTCAGTAAGCAGCCCGTCCGCTCTGGAGTGCATAGTTGCGATGGACTTAGCCTCTAACATTATCCTAGTGGCATCACCAAGCAAGTACACGAACACTACCTCCCCTACCTCTTCTCCCATGACCCTACCAAAAAGCTCTCCGAAGAGCGGGAGAACAAGCTCCGAAATCTCCTCTTCAACGTCGATGGTACAGGCGTAGCATGGTACACAGACGCACACTCCTCCTTCACCCGCCAAAGCGACGGTCCTCGTGCAGCGCTCTACAAAACCGTTCAACCGCCTGGCAATGACCCTGCATTCAAAAGTCTATGTGCCAACACCGCGACGAAAGTATGCTTCGCTCATATCCGCGCGACATCCGGTACCGCCATTGCTACCGTGAACAACCATCCCTTCGTCTTCGGCCGTCACACGTTGATGCACAATGGCGCCATCTCGGACTTCGGGGCCATCAAACGGCAGCTAGGCGAGGAGATAGACGACGCGGCGTACGCGCATATTAGCGGATCGACCGACTCAGAACACTTTGCTGCGCTGTACATGACTTATCTCACCCGCTCATCTCCTCATAACGAGGATCCCAGCGAAAACCCGTCACCGTGGGAGGCGGTATATCCTACCTCCGCCATGCGCGCTGCCCTGGAGTCTGCCATTCGCACAGTCATCAGCCTCCAGCGCCGCATCCTCGGCGACAAAGCACAACCCAACAGCCTCAACTTGGCGGCAACGGACGGTGCGCAAATGGTCGCCTTCCGCTTCCGTAACAGCGAGAAGGAGCAGCCACCGAGTTTGTACTACTCGACGACCGCGGGCACAACGCTGAATCGGCAGTATCCAGGACATCCGAATGAGGGCGAAGAGAATTTGTTTGCGTTTAAGAAGGAAGAGGAGCATGGACGGCATGTTATTGTCGCTAGTGAACCGAGCACGTACAAGAAGAGTGAGTGGAAGCTTATTGATAAGAATACCGGGATTGTTGTTGAGGCGGATGGGAAGTTTGAGATCCGCGCTGTTGATGTCTGACGATATTGAGCCGAGGGCAGGGGAATCCTTAGACAGAGGTACAAGGATGGTCTTGGATTGGTGAGAGCCTAGGACAACAGAGCGAATATGGGAAAAGCGGGAATCTATTGTACTCAATTAGAGTGAGCAAAGGCGACAGCCACCTATCTCGGAAGCATCATTGAGTACCCCCTTCTATACAGTAACGCATTCCCTTCTCCTGCAAGTACTGTTAAAGGCGGATCTGCCACCGCAAGCTGTGAACACCCTAAACAGAAGAAAAATAAAATTGGAAAACGTCCGATTCTTTACACTGTTTCACTGATATGTGATCTCATGCGTGTCCCGAGTTCGCCGACCCAATCACACCTTGCCATCCCATTACAACGCATAATCTTTCATTGGCAGCGGGCACGAAATTCTGCTTCCACAAGACATGTAAACATAAGGGACGAAAATGAGTTTTGCATGACTCTGTATGGCCGCCATATACTACACTGGCCATTGCCTTGGCAGCCTGACACCGATACTCGTCTTCTTTAGGCTAGCCATGGTTCCTGATGGTCACAGGGGGTCCATTACAACCCTTCCAATCTGCTGAATAGCCACAACGTCCTTCGTAGCAGCGGCTCACGGAGCTATGACGGTTGTGAATCCTCGCTAAAATGGTGTAAGATACTTGAAGGTTAGACTCAATCCGGTGATGCCACGGACAGGGAGTCTCTTCAACCAGGCATCTAGTTCGAGGACTTGCGCCGGGTGGAACCGCCTCGGTCTCGTTGGTGCTGCAAAGACAAGGCACAGCGTTAGTGATCCGGCATGGTTGCAGTCACAGAAAATGGCGTGCTTGTTCGCTCTCACACATTTTCGAATAACCCTCTTAGAATTCTGCAGAGATATACCCCTCAAGACACATTTGCGCAAGCGCTTTTTAACCAAAAACAGCGGGAGACCTCCGTATACAAACGACACCAATCTTCCAGCAGGCGTCTCGCTCGAAAGAAAAATAGATGGCCAGCCCATCCTGGTCGTTCAGGGAAATCAACCCCGGCGGGCCCCAGTGTACTCGGTCCTGATAGATGTTGGATCATACGAGCGTTCGTTGCGGGAGCCCTTTCGGATGGCCATCCAGGTGGGCAATGCGATGAATATGAACAGTGATGATGAGATTCATTGTAGTCAGGGTGCTGATCATTTCACGATTGCCGATAGTGAAGCTTATTAGAAAAGCTAAATAAGTTTATAACGATGATGATGCGTCGTTTTCAACACAAGAGTAATAGCACCTGCGATCTGTACTTCATTAAGGAAATTGTGAAACATATCATGCTCTAAGGATAAAGAAAAGTCGTTTGGGTAATGGTGCTTCAAGCAATTGAGCAAGATTCATCTTGGTATCTCGACGTAATTTTGTCGATCAAACAGCCCTTATTGAGATACTGAGGTGAGAACCTGTCCAACCTTGTGAGAACAAGGTGGGTACTCCAACCTCGTAAAACGAAGCTGGAGTAAGCGTCGGCCCAGCTGGTTGTAATCGAGGTGTGGTTGAGTTGTAAAGGTGTGATTGGCTGTGAGGTGTGGTTGAGGTGTAGGTTTTCGAGGAAGAAATTGTTGTGCGTGAAGAAGTGCGCTTCGGAGGACGCGACGCGCCTGACGCGGTGACTAAGAGCATGACGTCGATCGACGCACGGTTGGAAGATCTCAGTCAGAGTTGCGCGCCTTCAAACCCCAAGTAGTGCGAGGAAATTCAGGTGGTTAGTGATGGCTGCCTATCAATCTGTGGAGTGTGAATGGCTCTTTTCAGCAGACTGAAGTTCATGAACAGCGAGTACGACGATCTTGCCCGGGGCTGGGTGTCACCACCTTGCATTCAGAAGGGTAACGCAGCCAAAAGCGCAGCTTCGTGCATCCATGCTTTGGTGCTGCGCCGGTTAAGGCTCTGACAACAGCTTAAGGACGTTCAGCTAGCGAAGGACACATATATTCTGTTCTATGTCTCGGTTCATCTGCTGAACTAATTCCAAAGATTGTCCAGATGGTCACTTGCACTTGACACCGATAACGCCGCGTGGGAAAACCTTCCGCGTTTTCCTTCGCTGCGCAACGACACTGTCA
Organism: Lichenothelia convexa; assembly: GCA_021030975.1. NCBI lineage: Eukaryota > Fungi > Ascomycota > Dothideomycetes > Lichenotheliales > Lichenotheliaceae > Lichenothelia > Lichenothelia convexa. The sequence continues at coordinate 138,649 of JAGFMK010000023.1, forward strand.
ACCGTTATCCCTCCAGCACGGTTTTTGCATTTTCTCCATAATCCAGCGGTTTCGACAGCAGGATCTACGCCATCTGCAGGAGCAGCAAACTTCCCCTTCTGTCACCCTACTCTGGCGTTGGCGGTCGGAACATGGACTCCACTCTCCTGTTCTGCAGTGTGTCGGCACCAGAGGCTGTACTTGGACCCAGCGGCGCGGGAATCGGACGCGGAACACCCTTCCACGTGCTGCAACGTTCATGACGAATCCTTTTAAGACTTGTTGCACGCTGAGCTCACGAAACGGCGCTCCAATGTATCAGTACTAAGAGCAGCTTCACACCTTCGAAGCAGCGAGACGTATCTCTTCCCGCCAGCATCCGGCTCCCACCCTATCGACCGTTTACCCTCTTCCTCCATAGCTCATCCCCGCCCCAACGTCGTTTATGGTGAGAGTCTAGGCATCTCCGACCACGCCATCTTCCCTCCGGGTGCCGCCGTCGCCGTCGCCGTCGCCACCGCCGATTCTTCCCGCTCTTCTACTCAGGAACCTAATGCAATACGTACGACGAAAACGGTTCAATACGTTCGTTTAATCACCTTCCGACGCTTGAGCATCAGCGGTCGACTCCTTCTCGCATATTCTCCTTGCAGAGATTGCCGATGCAGAAAAAGCTTTCACAACACGATTTCTTCCATGAGTTTTTCCTTGGCGTCATCTGGCTGCCTATGGCGTAGTATGTCGGAATCTTAATGCTGTCAACAATGTTACCGGACTCGCTCCCCTGGTAGCGGCTGACATTCGTTTCCAAAAACGCTCTCTCTTTTCTTGGGGGGTTTTCGTGTTGCAGTGTTCTTTCAGAGGATTAATTCAAGATTAGGACAATCAATGGCTCGCATCCCGGAGATTATTGTTATGTGGAGCGCGGGAGCCCGGCGCCACATGGCTTTCCGCGTCCTTGACTTTGCATATTCGATCCAACTTGCACATCATATGCACTGGCTATGTTTTCGCACACTCTACTTATGATGCAAACCCTGGTGTTCGCATGGCATCGTTAGCCCGGCCGTGACCGGTGCACAGGTCGCAAAGAAGTCAGGAAGTAGTTCAGAGGCTTGCTGGCGATCCTCACGTGCATACCCGCTCCATCAGCAAGTTGTTTTAGGCATTCCCGACAGCCCAAAAACTCTGGAGAATACTAGATCTGGGAGGCCGACACGCAGCCAAGCAGTTAAGCTACTGTGGTGTGTGGCTAGCTAAGGGTATAAATGGAGTCCAATCAATTCAGCTCCCGGATGGACAAGTCTAGTTGCTAGATATCTTTTGTGTGAGCAGGCTGCGAGAAGTATAGCGCGACCGATTGACTGTAGCGGAGGCCCTTGGCCCACTGGTAATCTCAGATTTATATTACGAGTAGAGAAGAGGGACTGGCTATTGAATATCTAAGGATTACTGGCGGTGCGATCTAACTTAAAAGACATGCTTGACTGATAGGACTCGATATTAAGAACAGCTGTTTCTGAGATATGAGATCGATGGCGCAAATCATAGCTTTGTGGCTGAAAGATTGGGAGAATAGAAGGAGTAAGAAAACTGAAGTGGAGAAGTGCCACAAGATTTCCATAGACACTAAACAAAAGAATAATATATGGATTTAGTTGTAAGATGGCCATGGTTGGTTAGAGATAGTTGGATTTTTGACTGCGTGAGGCTCAGTGAAAACGTAGCAGCCTTCGGAAGCCGGACGGTGCTAAACTCTTACGCTACATGCGAGTATCAAGTGTAGAGATGTATTTTGAAGCCGGTACTGATAATTAATGTCGACAAACCATGCATTTCGCCGCCTACACTATGATCTTGGTTGAACAGCGCATTATGTTTTACGGGGAGTCTTTGCAGGGCATGTCAACTCGCTAGCCACAAAGTCTGTACAGTAAGCACCTTGCGAAGAGGACACGCTGCTTACATAGCATGTATGCTTCCAACACGCGATTTCGGAGACGAGTGCGCATGTGCGACGCAGGAACTCGGGAAGATGCATAACGCTAAATTCGGGAACTGCTGCCTGTTTGTCGCCGTGCGTTGAAGGAGGCAAAGCGCTGACACGAAAGCTCTAGGCGTTATGCACATGATTTGATTGTGTTTCATTGAGAGCAGCGTGACGAGCGGTAGGTGCATTCAAAATTATTCAGGATTCAGTGCAAGGATATTATGATTCCAGAGGTGGAACCTGCAATATACGAGGTTTTCTTGCGGAGTGCATATGCAGGAGTACTCAGGTTCGTGGCCGTGCTTAGGTGCGTAGATTAAGCACACGTCCGTACCCTTCGAACGAGCCGGGTGGCTCCGAGTGGATGGACTGCGCAGGGTCCGTAAGCGACGTGGTCTAGGCGACTGTGAGTAATAATAAGGTGGTATCTTTCGTAGTCATCACGAAGCGTGCTGAGTTGTTGTACCTATCTCAAGGTACATTGCTTACTCACTAAGATCGTGTGCCATGCGAGGCTTTGGGACGCGCCGTTTCAAGGATTGACGTGTGCTTGTTCAGGGCAAGAGTGGGCCTCGGAAGCGCAACGCTCCTGCAATTAAACCGCGGCAGATATATGCTAGGGTCATCTTGCTAAACATCTCTGAGCTTATTGTGAGCAGGATCAAACATACTAGATACCTGTACAGTAATAAGCGAAGAGGAAGCATTCAGTGCGGCCTTACCGGCAATTGCGAACAATTCCTATTGGTCGTCAGGCAGACTTTGAGTGTTTCGACCTCCAGATTGTAAGGGCTGATACCATTTTTAAAACGCGGCAAATGAGCATGTGGTGCCTGCCCAAGGATCAGCTTCCCGGGACGGATAGGCACCAGAGGGACCGTGACTTTGGGACTCTGGAGGCCTGTCCGGTTGCGAAAAACTCGGGTACCTTACGCGAGCTTGGCCTTCTGAGCGAGGCTCGGCTTAGTTACTCATGTCGTGCCACGTCGTGTTCGCTCAGGTCAGCAGAGTGCAAGAATCCAATGAAAGATGGGAGCGTGGAATGCGGCCACAACTGCGACGTGGTTCTGCCTTGTTGGCGTATTCGTGAGGCGGCTTGGCCAGCAAAAGAGGATAGAGCAACGGCAGTTTTGAGTCTGAGGATTGTGAGATGCCTGCAGGACGGTTTTAGGTTTGCTTACTGTTGTTGCGGGGCAGGCTTGTCAGCATTAGGGCCAAGTAGGCGGGCAGTAGTCTGGCCCACCACGCGCTGTTCCTGACTGACGATCGATGATGAGCGATATTGGGAATGGGATTATCAATGTGCAGACGGCTATGGTATCTTATATCAGAGCATATAAGGTGAAGACCGTGCGGTCTCTGTATATACTTCTTTGGTAGGAGCTCTGCATAGACATGATTGACGAAGTGAGCTTCGAGGGAGCTCGTTTGCATACTGTACCTCGATAGAGAGCTTGGACCACGGCGTGCTCTCCAGGCTGCGGGAAGGCTAAATCCATCCCCCACAGCCCTCGAAGAGCTAAGATAGAGATAAAAGTTACTGCTCAGCCTGGAACCCGCCCTCTTCACTTCCCACCCTTACTTACATCGCTTCGTTCTCTTAGTTTTCTAATCTGCTGTGTTGCATACTAGACCGAGCACAGCCAACCTACTACCCTTCATCATCCTATGCTTCTTTCAGAGACCCAAACGCCCGCCACCTGGAGCTCTCGATAATCGCGTCACCACCTCACCTCTAGCTCATCTATCGCGTCCGTCGTCAGAGCCTCGCTGTCTTAATCCGTTGATACCCAAGCTCGAGTCCTTTACACTTTTCTGGAACACGGCAACCGTTTTCTTTTGGTGGAACGTAACAACGCATCGGCGGTTCGCAAACCACGCGCATTGACAATTGCCCGTGAGCTTCTGCACGAAGGCAGTGGAGTCTGTGTCGCATAGCTGCATACGATATCTGTAACCGACCCGCGGACATTCCGGCATCTCAGATCGCAATCGAGTCAAGGCGGATAAGCGCAGCGTTCTATCTGCCTCCTTACGCATCATCGAGCTCACCGCGCATCGGAGTCTAGCCCGATCCCGCTCTCTGCGTTACCGACCCTGACATAGTACCTTTGATTCTCGACGCAGCTTTACGAGCATTGCGCGACATCGGCTTTGCGCGTCGCACAGCCGCCGCCAGTTTCTAGCAAACTCACAAGCATTGTCCACGTCGACGTCTAACTCATCGTGCTTGCGATTCTTGCTAGATAACTTCACGATCTCCAAGGTTCCGCCCTTCACCTCCCGCACTCAGCTTGCGCCAATCGCAACACTCAGGGACGGAGACTCGCAAGAGACCGACGACCATGACCAGTAGGCCGAGTCCCAGAGTATCAACGAACGGTTCATTCGAGCACGGATCATTCAGTTCCTCGAGTTCTTCCCCACCAAAGCCTGGCTCTCAGCAACTCGATGGCTTTGCGCATCATGCAGATTCCATGGGAAGCATATTCGGCATGTCGCCAGTCGATAGAGCGTCTGGCGAGAGAAGCATATCATCATCCTTTGGCATGACCGACGGAACGGCATCCAGCGCTCATGTTAATACGTACCCTACCCTCATAATCCGAAAGCTGCCACGCAGTACCAGTGAACAAGCTCTTCGCAGCATGCTTGTTTTCGCTAGAGATATGGTGGATGTCGAATTTATTCCACTGGCATACCACGAAGATAAAGGCTTCGTGTCGGCTATGGCACGTTTTCGCACAATGGAGGGTGCACAGACGGCGCGCGATATGCTTCATGGGAAATTGAATACCACGAATGAGGCGAACCTGATCGTAGAGCTGCTGCGACCTAGCATGGGCGAGCGAGGCAAGACCGTCGATGGTTCCACTACAACTCGTTCCGCCTCTTCCGGCGCGTCTTCCAAAGCTTCGCGATATAATGGCACGTTTCCCCGCATGTCCCCCAAGAATGGTGACTTCTCCATCCCAGACGGTGCCGCCCACCTTCAGAACCTTTTCTCCCCTCAGTCACCTCTTGCCACCGAACGACCGCGCACATCCGGCAAATCAATGATCAACGACGACGCGGCAGACGAGGAGACGGATGGACTGTTGAGTGATCCTCTCGCGTATGCCAAAAACGGACACGATGGTCACCCGCCAATGTTACGTCGTGCAACGAATCCTCAGCCACTAACCCAGCGTTTTGCCTCTTTGTCGCTGAGTACGGCCAACGCGCAGAATCAACATCCAAACCATGCCAACATGGGATCTCCACCTACCGCGAGCTTCCTAACTTCTCCGCATTCCCTTAACGGAACCCATAATCCTTTGCAGAGCCCTTCGATGAGTGCAACGCCGCGTATGAATGGCGCTCCGCCCAATTCTCCCTATAGCCAAGTTTCATCACCCAACTACCCTGCAACTCCCACCAACAACTTCTACCGTAACAATCTTAGCCCTCCTGCTGCAAACCCGGCAGATCAAAATCCGCCGTGTAACACCTTATATGTTGGAAATCTACCGCCTTGCACGTCCGAGGATGAACTCAAAGCGCTGTTCAGCCGGCAAAGAGGATACAGGAGACTTTGCTTCCGGACGAAACAGCAAGGTCCGATGTGCTTTGTCGAATTCGAAGACATCAGCGCGGCGACTAGGTGCTTGAATGATCTGTATGGCTATGTACTTGGCTCTCACAGTGTGAACGGCGGCGCGGTCGGTGGTGGTAATGGTTGGGGAAATGGTGCTTACGGCAAAGGCGGTGTAAGAGGTGGCATAAGACTCAGCTTCTCCAAAAACCCACTGGGTGTCCGACAGGGCGTTGGTACGAATGGAGGTATGATGTCCCCCACCTCACCCACATCGCCGTATATGGGCGGTTTCGGCGGGCAAGCGTATGGTTTGCCAGGTTTTGCGACTGCGAGCGGGCCGCCGCCGGGTCTTTCCGTTCCACCTGGATTGCAGAGCGGTGCACCGGTCATGAATATGGACATGACTATGGGAATGAACGGAAGTGCGAGCGGACTCAGCGCCATGTTCGGAGGCTCTCATGCATACGCTCCACACGGTGCTGTGAATTTTTCGGGCAGAGGAGTGAGCAGCTATGAGCAGCCTGCTATGAATGGCTTTGTCGGCAATGGCCCAGTTGGTGCCGTTGGTGACACCGGCGGTGGTCGATCCTATGCGGATTACATGTCTGGCAGATGATCGACCTTTAGTGGTGCCATGGGCCGATCAGAACATTGCAGATAGACACTGGTGTTTTTTTCCCTTGGCGTTCGGTTTTCAACGGCATAGAAAGCCGTCTTCCGACGGATTTCTCTCATAATCTTTGCAATCTAGGGATAACGAGTTACGACTTACATTTACGACAATACATTGGCAGGGACGGCGCAACTCAGGACAGAAGGCACGGCGCAGGCTACCTGTTCTTCGACTTTATTTTCTTGTCTGATACACATTTACCCAGGGGTTTTCCTTCGTTTGGTCTGCTTAGGATTTCAGCGGCTTTCTGCACCTCATGATACGCACTTTTCTTCGGGCACGGAGTTACGGACATCGAATATCGTTGGTCCTCGCGGACATTGGTCGTGCGCATGACTCGGACATGGCCGTCCTCGCGTGCACATCCTCATACGCATAGTGATGCGCATGCCATTTGGTTGCGAGATACACCATGAAGCAAGCGCGCTGTTTGGTGTTTGTTATGATTTCTTAATACATTGAAAGAACAAAAGGAATGGTCCTCCGCAAGGGGGAGGAAAAAGCGGCTGTAAAGTCTGACTCCCTCACGGGAGAGAAAGGCAGCTGTATGGGTTGAAAAAGGATAGCATTTCATACACTGTGCAGTCCTTCTGGCTTGTCATATTTTCAGTCCGTCTGTCTGCACGCCCTACTTTTTGGGTTGCTTGTCCGCGGAGTTCTGCCGTCATGTCTGGCTCCACTATCGCTCACGAGCGTACTCCGGCCGTCTACGCCCCGTTGCGAAGATAGTCGCCTGTCTACGCCCCGGCTGCACTATTCTCTTGCAGCCCTTTTTCACTATTTTGTTTCAATGAAGCGGTATAACCGCACAGTCTCATCGTTTTTCCCAACCATATAGCGGGATTACAAGGATCATATCTCCGGTCCTGTGCACAGCGAGCGGGCGTTTGTTGGAAGCAAGCAAGCAAGCAAGCGGGTCTTATCATTGGATATCTTACGAGTCTGCCTGGACGGCTACTGTACCTATCTAGGCATCTTTCTTTTCTCAGCGGGCCGCTTGTCTATCTTCATTCGTGTATGAACTAGGGTAGTAATATTGAGCGGCACTTTTGCCGGTTCTTTTCTTCCTTGGATCTTCAGAAGATAACTTTCCTCTGTGTCTGTGATTATGCAGCCTTACTATATCCTGGGTTAGGTCCTATGTCTGCTAGAGAAACCAACAACACGATTCCGACACACTCTATTATACCGATGTGGTACCTCCTTGCCACGCCGTTTTGAGTACAGTGCACATTTTACTAGGTTGCAGGCAAGCGAGGAAGACCAGAGATATGGCTACTGATGAGCATTAGTATTTTTAAAGAACATGTGGGTAATAGCTTTTCCGGTGTATCTAGCAGCTTGATTGAAAATGGCTATGTCGTCTTGTAAAGAGTATAGATATGGACTTCGCTAACATCGAGCTGCAGAGCAGAGACATAAGCAGACTATGTAGGTAACTCATTGTTAGAGGCTTTCCCTGGGTAGTAGTTATGAACTTCGGGAAATTCCGAGGGTCGATGCAAAAAGTCACGGCTAGCCTACGACTCCGCGTCAGGTAATCAACCACCTGGAGACCTCCTGGTTTCCAAGTCAAGCTGAGCTGGTTTGTCCAAAGGTTGGCGGATGCTTTGTACAATCTTGAAGATATATGATAGCAGAACTGAGTCATTACAGTAGACGGGCGACCGCCCCGCTAATGTTTGCGCAACTCTAGCCGTGACTTTTTGCACCAACCCTTGGTCGCTGGTTTTGGTGGGCACGTGATCAAGCTTGTCTATCAATCTATCAGCGTCTCACTCCACCATGCAGGCGCTATCAGCTGTCCAACATTATACCAATCGACTACACGGCTTATTCGACACTGAAAATGCGCACTCGTACCTATTTGTGGATACGTTGGCGGGGCTGCGCGTAAGCGCATGCGCTTGAGGCACCTCCTCTCCGGTCATGCATAATCCTGCATGATCCTCTGTTGCACGACTCCGACTCCGGTACAATGAGACGCGTTTCAAGATGAACACGATGTACCTCTCACCCTGTCACAATCATCTCCTCTTTCGCAATGACCGAACAATGAGTGAACAATGACTGAAGTCGAGGTTCCAACATGCTCCGCCTAATACTCACCGCAACCCTACAATCCGCAGTTCTTGCCGCCTTGTCCAACATCGCCGGCCAGTTCATCTACGGCTACCGCTCACAGACCTCCTTCCATTTCTCGCCTCCTGAACTCCTTCGCTTCATCGTCTTCACCATCCTCATAACACCGCCCAACTACCTCTGGCAAATCTGGCTCGAACGGAGCTTTCCCGGTCGGAGGGCGCGCCGCCGGCCGGACGCTGCATTGAGCGATGCGATTGAATTGGACGATCGAAACGCAGAAGGGAGCGAAGAAAAGGGTGCGCAAGACGGTAAAGTTGAGGATGAGACCCTGGAAGGGTATAAGAGCAAAGAGGAGGATGTCAAGTTAGAGCTGGTGCTAGACTGGCGAAACACACTCACGAAAACCTTTATCAACCCTGTCACGCTCGGCGCACTGTGGAATACTCTCGCCTTCTTACTTCTAATGGGCATCATGAAACAGCAAAACACCCGCGAGATCCTCGCGCACATCCGAACTGTACGTGCCCCCTCACTTCCAGGAGACTGCCCCGTTTCACCCACGGTGGCCCAGGCCAGCGGGCTGACATCTGCCCTCTTCAAAGGAAACTCTGCCCATTATTCTGAGCAGCTATGTGATATGGCCGCTAGCTTCGGCGCTCATGTTCACGCTCATACCGCTTGAGCGGCGCGTTTTGTTTCAGGGCTTTGTGGGATTTTGCTGGGGCATTTTTCTGAGTGTGGTCGCTGCGCGGTTGTGACGCGACGATTGTCGTTGGAACAGTTGCTCTTGGAGAATATAAACATTTAGGATTTAGCTCCGCCTACGCTAGCATGTCCATGGACTCCGCCTACGCTAGCATGTCCATGGACTCCGCCTAGTATTGGTTGAGGTACTTGCGCGCCTGCCAAAATGTGAAGAGCGCCAGGTGGATTTCTCACAAAGCAGAACAAGACTAGTACTACTCAGGGTCAAGGTCGATGCAAAAAGTCGCCGCTAGATTTCGTCAAGGCGAGATTTCGACCTCCTGGGGACCTCCTCGTCGCTACAACAGGCTAAAACAGGTGCTTAGCTTGGTGTATGCTTTATGTGCTCAAAAGAATTTAGAAGATTATCATTTCAGTATACGGACGACCCTCAAGAGCTGTCCGCACAACTTCAGTCACACTGCGTGACATCTGCCTCAGATCTAGTCGTTACTTTTTGCACCAACCCTGGTCATCAAGGTTTCGTTATCCTTCTACCTACAAGCAAACATTTCTTCGTCACACATGCAGTATCATGATAGCTCTTTGCAATATGGCCGGTACAAGCTACATACATCCAATAAAGAGCGCACTCAAACACCAATCACTATTTTCGTTCTGTCTCATTGGCCGTCAAAACCCGTATACCTACCCTGATCGTAGTCTTCAAAGCATGGACCGCGCTGGATCCTGTCGTCCTTCGCACTTCAACCAACGTCCGAGGGTTGGCGCGAAAAGTCATGGCTAGGTTTCGCTTAGGCGGGCCATCAACCTCCTTGGGACTTCCTCGTGGCTACCACAGGCCGAAAAAGCTTTTCAGAGAGATTGTGTATATTTTATATACATCTAAAGGTGTTTAATAGCAGGGAAGTTGTTACTTTCAGTATACGGGCGACCCCTCTGTGGCTACCTCAGGTCGAAACAGGTCTTTAGAGATTGGGGCCTATTTTTATACGCATCTAAAGATATTTTTAGCAGAGAAGACGCTACTTCAGTATACGGGCGACCCCCTCCTGGCTACCACAGGTTAAAAAGGCATTCAAAGATTGGTGAATATTTTTACGCACTTAGGGTGATTTATAGCAGAATCGCTTTTTACTTCAGTGTACGGGCGATCCCCCAAGAGAATCAACAGGTCTTGGACTAAATGATGTCCCACAAATCTTGTCACATTATCTGACGTTCGCCGTAAAAGCAGCCATGACTTTTTCAACGACCCTCGGTCTCTGTCGGCTTATCCTAGTCATTTTAGAAAGTCATGACTCCGTAAAGGAGATTACAGGGTACGCTTTTAGAGCAGCTACCTCATACGCCAAAATCCTGCCGATTGTTGTGGGTTTACCCTAGCTGCCAGCTCTTCATACCTGACTTCGTCTCTATACTCTATACACCAGCCCACGCCTCTCCAAAGCTCCTGACGTAACGCGAAACCTACCCCATAAAAGTTATGCCCCCCGGGCTTCTGCTGCACCTGAACCCTCCCTGAGCGTACGGCTTCTCGAGCGAGACAACGAGCACTTGCTCGATCTTCTTCTGCTTCTCGACGAAACGAGACAAAGTTTGGAGTGAACCTGGACCACACCGAAAGGAATAATCGGCAACTCCTGGCAATGGAGGACGGGCTGCGTTAAGTTGTACTCCAGGCGAGGCATCATAAGTCGTGCCACACCTGCGAGCAACGCGCTGAAGGTATTGAGGGTCTCCCCGTAACAAAATGCGAGTAAAAAAGGGCAGACAGACACGTTAGTACGCTATACTAGGTTCTGGCAGTTTTGGTTCGTCCCGATGCAGTAAGACGGCTGCCGCCAGCTACTGCGGTTATATTAAGATAGATAATAGGTGTAAGAGGTGCCAGCTCAGGTGTTGTTCCGGTATTAACGATGCCTTGCCTAACTCCTACTCGAAGCTGTCTGTGAGCTGGGTATTGCTACGACAGGATTGTGACCAGAGACAACATGAACATGATCGAAGCGCTTGCTATTCAGTATATCCAGCGGAGAAGATGGAAAGCAAGGTGCTGATACGAAGCGCTGTTTGCACAGGTTCGAGCGTTGGAAGCCGCACGAGAGTACGAGCGTGAGCGGCGCCAATCGCTGGAGAAGTACATTGCTCGAGGGTCTCCGCACGGATTACAATGGCAAAAGCACGCTCTGTTCGGGGACAACAATCGGATAACTAGACGGGACGGTGTCGCTTGCCTAGGTGAACTACAGGATAGCCAATGCTTCATACGGGACATGATGGGGCAAGATTAAGGTTGTGGGAAGTAAGGATTGAAGAGGGGCACTGCCCATTGGAAGGTTGACATCCTCAGATAATGATCTTTGAGTCCACATATGGTTTGTCTTTGACAAACCACATGCACACGTAAATAGTTTCACGCGTCAACGGATTGGTACCGACCGATTCGAGAGCAACGCACCCGTCGAGAAAACATTACCTGGAAGATGGCGTGGTGTACTCGACTAAGAAAGTAAGGATTCGCTGGTAGACCTGTTAGACCCCTGGAGGTTTAGTAATGCTGTGTCATCGATTTTAATACCAAACAACTGTGCTGCGTAATATCAACAATTTAGCACAAAAATGTCGACATGGCAAAGCCAACGGTTGCAAATGCCCAACGTCGCCCAATACAGAAACTCACGTTGCATATACAGCCCTTAAGGAATTATGGATACAGGGCCTTCGAGGCACACTCGTAGCAAATCTTGCCCGTGCCGAGAGAGCTGGACCAAAGTCTACTTCGAAAAGCTCTCCTGTCCCAGCGCACGGTGATAGCCTACCTAGAAAGATATCCTCACCCATCGTCGATTTGGTTCGACAACATCATCACGCTGCTTCTCTGGGAGCGGCCGGGCTCCGCATCCTTCGATTTCTCCCCGTGGAGGCCACGGCCATCGTGATCCGTGTCCTCTCCCCAGCCTGGCATTTTTCACTTTCATCGACGCGCCCTCATCGTAGCCACCACTTCCGTAACCCATGGAAAGTCATTCCCGGCCTGCTTAAAAATACGAGCATATAGCACTTAAGGTAGATAAGCGACACGCACGCCAAGCAAGCGGGTCTTAAGCGGGCCATGTCTTATAGAAAATAATGGGCTCTGGCGATGGCTGGCTAGATGGTGGTGCCTGCTTGATAATTGTGTGCAAAAAGGCAAGCTCAGCTGTGCACAATCAGAAGGGCAAAACCGCGAATCAGTCAGGAATATGCACCTCTTATACATATCTGTATTTGACCGTAAACAGCGAACGTCCTCTTCCTTACTGCTCCCCCTACCTACGGTAGGCTGCTCAACACGGGAAAAACCGGCCGCTTTTCTCTTCTTGTTCGCCTGCGTACTGCAAATAGCCATCATATTCGATCGCCGGGGGAATGTTGTGCTAGTAAGAGAATCGCGCGAAGATAGAATCACGGTAAACGGCATTCCTATTTGATTTTGAGGTGTGCCAGGGATCTTCATAAAAAAGGCTTTAGGCGTGGTCTATGAGGGTAAGGGGTCGTTCGTTACAAATCAAGCAGACTGACTGCTACTCTTAGAGGGGAGCATTTTCCGGCTCCCCTTTCTGGTCAACCATATGCGCCTCTCACGTAGTGGGGCCTTTACACCGTTAGGACTCTCTTTCTTGTTGTCCTTGTTATACCTATGTCTCAGAGAGGAAGGAGGACATGGGCTTGAATAGAACTAGGATCAATGAATTGCCAGATTGCGGGGTAGAAACACGGACAGTGGAAGGCGACGGGGAGAAAGAAGGGGGACTTGTGCTGCTAAGTAATGGAGACAAAGATATAGGGCAAACAAGCCGGCTCCCTTTGCAGAACCTTCCTTTCTCCTGTGTGACCAGGCCTGATTTTGCATGCGTAGGAGCGGTAAAGTAAGAGAGAACAAAGGGCGCTTCAGTAACGTCGTTTAGAGAAGAAGCTGGGCGTAGATCGTGCGTATAGGCAGTAATTGAACGGCTCAGGAATAAAACCACGACTGGTACGGGAGCGATAAGTATAGAGGGCACCATCCTGCAACATAAAGCCAGGCAAAGGCGGCCGAAACAAGTGTATCGAGTTTTGGAAGGTTACAGATGTTGGTCCGCATAAGAAACCCTGAGTAGGTACGTAGGAGTCCCAGCTAAGTGACCTGTACCTGAAGTCAACCTACTTAGCATAGTCCGCCAAGAAGGACTTAGCCATGATAGCCAAACGCCAAGAAAACAGACTCGCACAGAATGCAGTTTCCCGCCCAGTAACTAGCTCGTTGTTGGGGTATCCAGTATACGCCTCTTGCTCTCCTCCCCTGTCAGCAACACAGTAAACGCCGTCGAGAACAACTAAGGTCAACGCCAGTGAGTCCGATAGCAACCCCAAGACCTCCGCTCTCCGAGTCATCACCTGTGTCATACCAGAGTTTCCGTCAGTCTCAGAGGTTAGCGCGGTTCGGTGTTCAATCTGTGTCTTCGGAGTGTTCTGTTCTGTGCATATAAGACGTCTTCTTCACACGTCAAGGTCACACATTCTCCACGATCATTTCAGGTCGATTCAAGCAAATCCATGCCGGGTCCAAGTCCGGCCCAGCCAAACCGTTTCCGAATCCATCAATCTTCATAGATCGTCTCCATCCTCTCATCTCCCCACCTCTCCGCCCCACAAACACTCCACCTCTTCCTCGCCGACGACAAGCCCTCCCTTCTCCCTCCCCCTCCTCTTCTACCACCGCCCCACCCT